>JAYRBW010013119.1:0-34563 GCA_036023295.1 Invenusta paracnida | reverse complement strand
AATTCAAATATAATTATAACCAACATATAAATCAATATCAAACTAACATATACATTATAAATCAATATCAAACAAATAATGCCGTCTATGATAAGATTCAAATATATCACACTAAGCAATGACAAGCTAATAATGCAAGCAACAACCAACTTGCTCCAAAAACAGAGGTTTTATCTGCTGATGAAGAGACCCAGACAACGACACATGATAACCCACAAGAAATTTCAGAAACCATAAACAGTGAAACTGCGCTAGCTAATCAGGAGCCTTCTCGACGAAGCACAAGGATTCGCCAAGCACCAAACAGATTTGGTCACGAGATCTAAAAGGTAGATGTTGTTATTATAATTGATCTATGAACATAGTTTAATGTTATTGAAATTGATTCTTATTTTTATTATTATGTTTAAATATTTAATTGTTTAAGAGTTGCCCAGACAACGATTATAATAAAATATTATGCTTGACTAATTGTATCTTATAGTCTTCCTTACGCATTTGACAGGTACATCACAGAAACACTTCTAAAAATTAGGAACTCCTAGTCTTGAGGAACTCCTAACTTAGTTAGGACGATTTTTGCTTTTTGCATTCCACTCTAACTTAAAGTACATTTTTATCCTATTTCTTATGTAATTTTTGAAGTATGTTAAAACTAGAAATAAATTTTATGATTTGAGATAATTTATGAATTTTAATGAGTTTTACTATAACGTACCTACTCATAAATATTAAATAATATAATCAAATTGATCGGCAATCTAAGAAAATTCAATACAAAATTTTACCGCCGCCATTTTATCGGCTTTTCTATGAATTGCTATAATCGTGCTAGACAATCAATATTATGTAAAAATCATAATCGATGCGATCAAAGTGTACTCTACTAAATTACATAATTTATTGATGTACATTAAAAACTTTAATCTGAAGCAGGTAAGGTATGCCTAACGTAGGGCCGACCTAAGTACTCCTTCTTAGGCAAGTACTATATATACTTCGAATACGGTCAGCATACTTTACCTGTTTCTGATTATAGTTTTTAAAAGTTCATCAATAAATCATATAGTTTAGTACATATGTATATCGAGTAACACCAATCTAAATTTTAAGTTTACTCTGCAGTGTCTGTGTAAAGTTTACTCTCATGTCACGTCATGATAAAGTTTACTCCAAATAGTTGTATTACTTATACGTATATTATTACGCAACTTAAAATTTCGTTTTAATTTACCCGTAGGGGTTAAGAAGAATTCAAGAATAATCCATGTATTTTAAACAAGTCAATTTTTAGTTATACACTTAAAAAGAAAATGGAAAAAGCGGGAAATTTAGAATAATTGACGAAATGAATTATGAAGTACAGTGGAATCCGCTTAATAGGACCACCGGATAATTGGGGCATCCGCTTAAATGGACCATTTGCTGATAAACGGAATCATTTGTATCAAAATTGTATATAACTATATCGTTTTATTGGGGCAACATTCCGCTTAATTGGGCCAATTTTACACAATACATCCTTTATTTTAAGTGCTGTTTTTAGCAAATTAACAGAATTATTACATACTTATTCGAACAAACAATTGAATTTCATTGTTCATCAACTAGCCTATCCATCTAATGATTGCGTAATCTTGTTAAATTTTGATCTAGGTGCATAGATTACATTACAGACTGCAGATAGACTGCAGATTAATGTAATCTGTGTACTTAAATCCAGATTTAACAAGATTACACAATCGATTAAATTTGATAACTAGCCTATGTTATCTTAGCCTAATCTATGTATGCGTAATCTTGTTAAATTTCGATCTAGGTACATAACATGTATGTTTAATTTGTTGATTAAAATTAACTTGTATAAAATCAGCAGTCACTTTAAACATCTAACAGTCAGTGCTAGAATGTCAAAAAGAAAAGACCTCTCACTTCCACCTGGAACAAGCCAACGCAAGATTTCCGAACTTTTTGGAATACCTAAGTCTACAATAGCACGTTTGCAAAAATAAAAAAGGCTAATTTATGTGAACAGAGGAAAACTGGCGAGTCCATTTTGTATATGTTTTATCATTTAATTAATTTAATTTCTTATAAATGTTCATCATATTTTTTTAAATATGCCCAAAATATTCAATAAATTTCTATTTATGATGTCTAAAAATCTAATTCCGGTTTATTGGGGCATCCGGTTAATTGGGGCAAAAATGTATTTCCCAAGGTGGACCAATTAAGCAGATTCTACTGTATTAGTATGAAGCCACCACTTTATATTTATACTTTTCTTAATTAGAGTGTTTAATACACTTAATAATTGTACATGTTTAAGTAATTCTCGAGTTACTCAAGAGTTACTCAAGTGTTAACTCACGAAATGCGTTTGGTGTAAACTTTACTGAACATTTTAGGCATATTTGCATAAGTTTGGATTGCTTAACGCCTTTTTATAGTAACACTTATAAAATGTAATACCTACCGAACGAATGGATTCTTTATCTGTTTGAACCCAAGTCACAATACTAAACTAGAAAGTACATAAATGGATTTTTGTATTGTATACTACGTAAATGTGTATTATATATGTGTATATTCAGTATATGATTATATTAAATATTATATATGCCTAAGTTTTTTTTATAAATACGCAAACCAAATTAATATTGTTAAAAAACATTTTCGTATTTTCATCTGTAGGGATTAGAAAAGAATAAAATTACTAAAATACGCCAAATAATAATCTTCTAATAATGTTAGACACAAAGTTTAATACCTTTAAACAAAAATCTATCACAGAAAATAATTAATTTAAAGTTCATGCGTGTGTATCAAATTTGGGTGATGGGTATTGTATACTTGCAAAATAAAATTGAATTTTAGACAAACTTCAACATATTTTATAAAACATTCATTTTTAAAATACTTTTCATGTATAGAGTTCCTTATTTACGTACAAAGTTCTACGAATATAGAGAAATGAAATAGTCAATAATTGCCTATTTCTTTAAGATTATATATGTACATTATAGGTACATAATAAGTCTGGTTAATTCGAATACTCCATTATTCCATTTTTAATTGTATAGGTACAAATTTATTTAAATTTCTTAAATTTAGAAATAGCTTTTATTGCATTATTTTGTAGTGACAGGTTATCTGTAATGCCAAATCACATAAGTATTATAAAGATACCCATATGTATATATGTATGTAATATTAGAATTTACGAATGCCATTAAATAAATTATAAATGTATGTTTATTCCTATATAAATTATTTTATTTTAAAATTATTTACTTGAATATTTGTTTATAAACAATGAAATATTATAAAACTTAAAAATATAATTGTTTGATTTATTTACTATATATATCTTCCATGTGCGAGTGTATTTGCTGTCAGTAAGTAACATAGTTTTATGTGTATTTTTATATGTATAGTATTAAAAATATTTTAAACATGGTGGAGTACATTCTAAATATTCATTACTTTACATAAATAATAAAGTTTGTGTACCAAAATAGTGTCTTAGTATATTATTCTACAATCAATATTTAGCTTTTATATACATATATTACTATAAAAATGCAATACTTTGATAAATGTAAGCATACATTTCTGCGCATAGGTTGTTCAAATTTTTGATAATGAATTACAAGTTTGAATAAAAGAACAATATTAAAATTAATTAAGACACAAAAAAAATTTGACAGATAAATAAAGAAATGGGTTAGAATTAATCGCGATTATGTTGATCTTTTATAATTATATACTTGAATAATTTATTCACATAACTTAATTAACCTTTTCTAATGTGTTTGAGATAGTTCATTGAAATTATTGAAATCATTGAAGCTTTGAACTATAAAAGAAACAAAAATATAAATGAGTATGCATGCGGAAAACAAATTTATCTATTTTTTCTTTTCGAAGAAAATATAAATTGAAATTAAGTGAGACTGTTTGGAATTAAAAGCGGAATGGAGTAATGGCAAATTGTCTAATTAATATATTGCTTGAGGAGGAAAGAACTGTTTACTATTTAGAGTGTATAGGTTTCACTCATCAATACAACCGGAAATATTCGATTTATAAAGCCCGGTATCCATATGTAAGGCCTTGACTATACCAGACAGTCTAATGTAATGCAACAAACTATGTAAGTGGGGATAGCTGAGCTTATCGTTATTTTTTTGTGTGAATTGAACCTACCTAAAAGTCCTACAAAAATGAAAAGACAGTGAGAAAAATCACTGAAATGTTTATTTGTTATTGAGGGAGTTCTTCTTACGCTCATAATATGTTGAGGAAGAAATACTATATCCATATCGTTGGACAGGAGAATTACACTGCCAACCCCTTTCCCAATTTTTCTTCCAAGCTCATTTCTTTCGCCGTATTTTGAAGATTATCGCTTCGCGTCCTTGAGTCTGGAACTTCCCCCCTCCCCCTCCAAAAAAGGGAAGAAAAATTCTGAACTGACGACAATAAATCACAGTCCGTGGAAAATGACGTATTACTATTCTGGTCAGCTGGGTGGCACATTGATTGCTGTGTTGTTATCAATGAAAAATGGGCCTTGTACAGTGTTTGTGCATTAACTATTTTCTTTATTCTGTATACTATGAATCTATACCTATATTCTATATTATACCTACAATAGACATTAAGGTCATCTGTTATGGACTCAATCTGGCGATACTGATTCTTATCAGTATTTATTTAGATATTTTCTTAAACAATTAAAATTAAGAAACGATTTCATTTGGAAAATTTATATGAACTTCATATGCTACACTTATTTAAAATAAAAATCTTAGTTTTAGGTTGCATTCTTAAATATAATACTTCTTTTCGGAGAAAAATTCCTGAATGATATTAGAGAAAGGTGATCACTTTTCATATTTATTTAAAAATAAAATAATGGAAACCAGAGCTGTTTAAAATTTATTTACAAGAAAATAAGAAAACGAGAAATAATATTTTTCGATTAACTTTATTTCTCAACAGGTTGAATATAAGAATTAATTTAAAATTGTTCGCAGATATTTGCAAATCATGACAGCTTCATCATTAGAATTTAAAATATATCTACATACTACTATTTTCCCTGTACTATTTGAAGTTTTAAGACTTCAAATTAATGAATTTTATATTATTTGTTGATGGAAAAGTACTACATTTTTATGTAATAATTCAAAATATTATAATGGGTAATTGCATAATGAAAAACAATTATTATAATACTATAATGTATCATTTTTATATATATTAAGTAGGATGAATAATAAAGATTCTTTATTTTATTTTGTAATAAACTTGCCTATTGATACTGCTTGAGATATAATTATGTATGTATTTTATAATTCTTTAAATGCAAAATGTACATACAGATTATAATAAACATTTAAATGTAATAACAACTTTGAACTTTATTTGAATAATTTAGCATAAATGTTTTATAAAAATACCAATATTTCATTGGGAAGTCAAAGACTTTACTGAATAGTTTACCATTATCCATGGTAGACAAGAATCAATAAAAATGATATAAATATTTTTTACCACTAATATAATAGGTATATTTACGTTGTCGGTATTATTAAAGTTATATTATTATATTAATAATATTGTATATATTATTAGTACTATTAGTACTATAGAATATTAAAATTTCTTTATAAATGAAAAAATATAAATCTTAAAATAACTTAATCACTCATAACTTATTATATTTTGTTTACAACCTTGTCAAAATTATTGTCAACCAAAATTAATAACTCTATAGCTTTGTTTAAATTTAACAATATTTGTGAGGAATCGAATCCATACATGTATTTTACATAATTTCTATGTCTTGTTGTCAAAATATTTTATTTTAAAAATTGCTTATATGGCTCTTTTGTTTATTTTGCCACGTTAAGCGAAGTTGACTCTACTTTTACAATTTATATTCGTTTTAAAATTATACACGTATCAGTTTTTAATTGATTCAACATATCTATGAATATTGCGTAATAGTAGGAAAATGTGAATAATTAAATTAATTTTGCTTTAAAAAGTTGTTCATAAAGAATTATTTCCCGAAATATTTTATGAAAGATTGACCGTAATATGATGGAATTTAGAAGGAATTTTTAGGCTAAGAATAATTTCAACTCACTCGGAAGATACACTGTCAACATCGAAATCGGTGAACTGAATGAAGACACCCTGGTCCGGTTTTCCAATGAATTTGTATTCACAAACAATGTCGTAGGGATAGAGACCGGGATAATTGGGGCTCGAGAAGTTCCCACTTGCATACTCCACACTTCGGAATTCGAATCTGCAGCCTGGAAGTGCGAATATATGTACATATATAATAATAAATTAAAGCAATAATGTTCTTTTTCGATACATATGCTCAGTGTGAACGAAGAAAAAATACTATTTTTATAAAAGAATCTTGCAATTTTCTATAAAAATTTGATTTACTTGTTACTTTAAAAATAAATATAATTGATGTTACACAATATCGATTACCGGGAGGGCGCTGTCTTCCATATGCAGCGGTCACAGCGTAATCTGAAATATCAAAGGAATATAAAGTTGTAAATATTATCCTATATTTATGTTATTTTTATGCATAGATGTAAGTTTCCTGTAGCAGCATTTTAGAAAAAAAAATAACAGATAAAGCACAAGCTGCTGTAAAATAAGTATATTTTTTCATGAATTTTAGGAAGAGCGAAAATATGTTATTTTATTTTTATGCAATTTTAGGAATATACCAATATCTATAATATGTTTATTATATGTTTCCATATATGTATATCCATAAGTTTGAATATGCCCATCAATGAAATAATACAATGAACCATTCGTCAAAATTATTATTTGATTTTTATAAAAATAGAGGTTATAATTAAATTGCTATTATTTATATTGTAACGTGTTGTCAATCTATTTTAAAGTGTAATAAATTAAATTAAATAAACAATTTTACTAGCGATATAAAAAAATAGCTACAATAGTAATTTCTTGAAATGCCGTAATTTTATTTAGTGAATATAAATGACTTTAATTATTTTAAATAATGAAAAAATGTTCACTGTGAAAAATAAGTTAATAATAATATAGTACATCAAATTCAAAAGGTACTTCGAATACAGTATGAATGCCCATATACTGTTTCATCCTAGTCTAATCATCTGATACGCTATCTGGTGAAATTATTTAGTTAATCCAATTAAGGTGTTTGACCACTGCGATAGAACGACCTATGCATTGGTGAGGGGAAATGTTTCCATCGATCGACTTACAGTTTCCTTCTTTTATAGCATAGGTCTTGATTTACATATCTTTCTGCTCGCTCATATAAGCATTGTTGATTCAAAATATATTTTTGTAGGTATAAATGCGCATTTTCATTCATATATGTACATACATACACATATACACAGCCAAACATATTTTCGGTTGTACATTGAGAAATGTTAATTATATAAGAATAATATAATCCGTAGTGACTGCTCAGGCTTCGAAATTATAAAAATAGTTCGCCTTGTAAATTTTGGGGGTTTTCGTGTGGAAATAATTAAGGAAACACTATGCGCATAATTTTTACGGTTTGCATGTATTCGGAGATAATTTTGAATATGCCTATATACATAACAGATAATCATAAAGTATAGAAGGTATAATTAATACTTAAATAGTTGGGACATTAACGAGTATATTTTAGCATCACATTTACATACATATGTTAGAAAGTACCAAAAAAGTATATTACAAAATAGAGGTTTGAGTTTCCAATAAATTAAATTAGTTTGTAAAACAATTAAAAGAATGAAGAATCTGAAGTATATACATATAATTAACAATTTATTATTCATTTGAAAAATAACTCCAAGGATACTTTCAATTACGATTTAGATGAGTATATTGAGTATAATACATAGAATTGTTAAAAATATGTTTTATGTTTATATGTCAAAAATTATTGTTTTCCAAAAATAATAGAAAATGAGATAATGTGGTATTAATTAATCTTATACTTATCCATCATCCATGAGCTAATATGCTTATATCTATAGTTATTTTTAGGTAAGAAAGGGCAAATACTAAATAACGACGAAAAAAACGATACGCAGCCATTAGGTGAATCGATACGAAATTCGGATACATAATTTGGTTGCATCATTTCTCAAGAAAATTCGGATTAGGCGAAACGAGATTAGATGTATACGAGTACTTACACATACAAAATGATGTGTATTTTATTTTATTGTCGAATGAACGCTTATATGAACTATTTTTAAAATATAAAAAAATTGATATATTATTTATAGTCTATTTAATGATTAAATCAATTTTTCCATTTTAGAGATATCAGTGAGGATTCTCATATTGTATAGTACCTATGCATCGTAAGTCAATAAGAGATATTTTATTTGATAACATTTAATAACAATAATAATAATATTCATTTATTTAATATAGCGCCCCTGATTGGAACAATATGTCAGCAACGCTTTACAGAAATTAAATAGTTGATACAATCGAATAGGTCAGAGAGTTATAATGAGAATATGATAGTTTATGAGATCATGAAATCATGAGAAAATGGAATTATGAGAACATAACAGTTTTTAACTGGGATTTAAAAATAGAAAATTAGTTAATAGAATATAATAATAAACCCTAATACGCGTAATGAATTGACGGGAGTGAGTTCCAAAGAGCCGGCGTGGCCACCGAGAAAGAGCTATCTCCTGTATGTCTGGTTCTGGCTATGGGACATATGAGTGTGGGTGCTGTTGACTGCCGAGTAGAACAGCCAGCTCATTGACAGTCACCAGATCTTGAATATATTTGGGTCCTGATTAATGGATGGCATTATATGTGAAAAGAAGCCCTTTAAATTGAATGCGTTTTTTAACCGGGAGCCAGTGCAACGGATGAAGTAATGGAGATGTCGATGTTTGCCAAGGAGTTTTGGTTACAAGACGTGCTGCAGAGTTTTGAACTCTTTGTAATCGGGAAAAAAGTTTTCCGGGGATGTTTGTCAAAACAGAATTGCAAAAATCGAGTCGGGATATTACAAGGGCGATTACAAGGTATTTGATGCAATCGGATGACAGAACTCGGGATATACTACGTATTTGGCGCAGACAAAAGAAGCACGACTTGCATACAGAAGAGATATGTTCTTTGAACGAGAGACATGAATCAAAGGTTATTCCTAGATTACGAGCTGTTTGAACAGGTCTATGGCGATTCCATTAAGATGCAGAATAACTGGACAGTTGGCGAGTGGCTTAGACGTTTGTATAATAATATTTATTTTGGTGGATTCAACTTAAGCTTGTTTGCTGTTATCCATTGTATAATGGATTCAAGATATTGCTCGACGAGAACTACAGTCAGTTGATGAATCCATTCTGAGCCAGATTTGGGTATCATCTGCATATAGATGGTAGACGAAGCAATTATCTTGGAAAGAGGGCACGTGTATAGGCTGTGAAGAGTACAGGCCCCAGAACGCTACCATGGGGTACACCATAAATTAGTGTACCATTTACCAATGAGGTACCATATAATGTATTAATACAGAATATGAAATATATTACCGTAAATATATAACATTAAACATAACACATTTTTTATCTTACATATTATTTCTAAATGAGCGTAATTCGAAGTATTGTGATAACGTCGAAGTTATTGTGCGAAGTAGACCATTATGCTCGATACATAATTAAAACCACCTGAAGGTTTTATTATTTATTCTTTTAGAATATTCATCCGTAACTTCTGCAGCAATTTCATTTCTGGCAGCTTATTTTGTTTCATCGACATTTCTGACTTTCTGGGCTAGCCTTTATACAAAATTTTATGATGGCCCACAATGCTTTAGCAAGGTATGTTAAATCTGGTAAGTGTAGAAATATGGAAATAAGAATTTTTCAAACCAATAATTTGTCAAAAAAAATCTGTGTTCAGATATGCAGGTATAAGTATAACGCTGAATGTGCAGGTGCTCCATTTTTCTGGAAATTATATACATGTAAATGTCTCTTCGACAAAGTTCTAATATAAAATCGTAGTAACTTATGACGCATAGTATACTTTATAATATTACTATACTTATATATACATATATATAACATTGAACGGAATTTACAAATAACTAGTGTAATTAAAAGGTAAATAAATCAAAATAATATTTTTAAAGCATTTATATACGAGTATTTAGTTATATTTTATTATTTTTAAAGATGACCATACGCAAATACAAAATAAAATTAGCTATATAAAAATGTTCATTCAATATAATGACTAATGTCATATTTAATATCATTCCACTTTTGACATAAAGAATATTTAATGGGGTGCTTACTGTATATGGGAAAGAGTACAATAGTTTTATAGATTGTGACTTATATAATAACTTACCCTCTTTATTGTATTTTATATACCTACAGTAAAAGCGATAACAATTTACCCTGCAATTAACAGCAAGATAATAAATACAATAAAGCAAGCGGAATTTTTAATGGCTTCAGTAGGATATATATGCTGAGCAATTCAGTCATGAAATTTCCTATGTATTATTCAGTAAATCAATGAATACTTAATATTATGTGCAGGTATAAATGGTACACTGAAGTCTTTCTCTTATCGCCGAATATTACGTGTTCAGCTAGATCTAGGTATTCAGACTTCCTCCATTGTATCCAAACCTTAATGCATCAAGCATATAGGTATTAATAAATTGAAGAGGCTGACTTATTTTGTGAATTGTTACTGTATCTCAGAAATCCCCCAACTAAACCCCTTACATAATAATGTAATATTGACAGCATAAATACTATTTTGGAGCTAAGTGGTAGTGGCTTGAGTACCAAATTATGATGATGCTTGCTATGCTATATAGTTAAGTGGAATACAGTCTGGAAGGTGTTCCAGTATTATGTGATTAATAACTGAAGAGCTCATTCATCAAGGAGATGCTCATCATTACACCTTGGGTCGCCTTCTCATGAATAGGCAAAATTATGTTTCTATTGTTTTACTCGTCCACTTGAATTTCAAAGCGATATGGCATACTTGATTGAGCTGCTGAAAATGATAATTCGTCGTCTCTAATATTCAAATATCCGATGGAGTGAGTGTTGTTTATACCAACCCAATGTACCTGATCTTTCACGCCTCTACATAACACGGTTTGTATATATATGTATATAATTGAAGGATGTTACGTGGGTTTCCTAATAAAGCAGAGTTCTGTTATTCTATATTAACTCTGTGTCTTTCTCGTCATTCCGGCCCAAAATTCGAGATAACCTGAGCAAGTTATAACGGATGTTCACATCATTTTTCTGGAACATCAACTCCACCTACAAGCAAATCTTCTTACAACCTCATACTTTCGTATTTTTATTTACATTTTTATAATACGTAATTGAGTCCCATACTTCTATTATATTATGCTGTATATTCCTTTGAGTGACGTGAGAAGAAAAAATAAACTGAATAAGAGGTGTATTACATAATTAGGACAACATACTGCCATTTTAAACTTTATATTGTGATTCATATTATCCGATAGTGTAATTTACAATAAAAAACAAGTTAAACTTACAAAAATCCCTCAGAAAAATAATACTAATACATTTACAAGAAACTGTATATATTACATTTTAATACATAGCAGAACATTTCTGGAAATTGAGTATATTTATAATATAGTTATATTTCCCGCTTAATACTATTAACCTATTACTAATAATACTAGGCGTTGAGTTAAACAGCAGTTTGTCAACAATATTAGGTTTTTCTGCAGTTCAGATAAAGTAACATAACTGCTTTAGTATGAAATAATTCATTTAAATTTTCTCTTATACATCTACTAAATTTAAATTTATTTAATTATAAGTTAAACAAATAATTATCATATATATGGTCCATACCTCTCACGAAGGCGTATTTGATTTTGATGGGGCTGCTGGGCTGACTTTCAGCCGGGAAGATGACATCTAGTCGGGGAACACTGGCAGACATAATGGAATGAGTGGCGTCCTTCCCACAGTACTTCTCCACGTCCGCTTTGATCGTTTCCCCACTTCCGCCCACCCGATAGTTGTACACGTGAACCTGACTTCCACCCGGACACGAACTGTTGGTCAAGGGGAATTAGGAATGGGTGATCTTATTGATTAAATTTAATTCCTTGAAGACGTTTTGTCTAAAGAAGAGATCATATACGTCGGATTGTAGATTATGTCTAGAGTGGTATTCTACTGTATACACGACACTACATAGTGTTAGTGTAGCGAACTTAAAGTAAACAGCTTTAACTTATATGTACATTATATGATGTACAGAAAAATCCACTCCTAAGTCATCTAAGACTCACCATATCGCAGTTATCCCTTTAAAAAATACATATTAAAATCATTAAAAATATTTTTAACTTGATAATGTACAAAGAAAATAGATTTTCGATCAAGTAGACATATTTATTGGAAAAATTGTTGTTAACTTACTCAATTAAAATTGTTGCTAGCTTACTCAATTAAATATCGATTGATTGAACGCTGAATGTATTGTGATATCGGTATACCCATAAAGCCAATGAATAAAGGCATATGCTCGTTAAAAGTGTGCCTGTGCCCATTAAGCTCGACACGACGCGACACTTAATGAACTTATTATAAAAAATATATTAAAAATCATTAACAGCACGCACCTACTAACGCTACGCGGGATTGAAATCAAACCTAACCGCGCGCAATTCAAACTACATATGAGGAACTTTCACATGTGCAAATAGCTGACCTTCCGAATGTGCTAATTAGTCGTATTTCCATGATCATATAGTTTACTTAATATCAGTTAACTCTATAACTAAAATATGTATCACTAAATCGTATTTTTATATTCTTAAAATTGACAAAAATTAAAAAATTAAATTAGGACACTTTATTAAACTTGAGATTACTAAATATAATTGAAATATACTGTCACATAAAAAGAAAGTTTTATTCTCAAACTAAAAATTGGGTCAAATTTGGCATCATTCAATTCACAAAATGTTTGATTCATATAGTTGTATGACATACCTCTGTATACAGAGCTCTTTTCAAAAATAAAATAAAATAATTCTTAATTTAACTTTTATATAAACATAACATATTTTTGACAATCCTAATATAAAATCTTTTACAATATCCAAACAGAAATTTACGAAGCACAAAAACAATTGACTTTCATATTGATATACTCTTACATAAAATAAATTAAATACGAGCATATTCACATACAAATATATATATATATATATGTGTAAACACATTTTGGGTGATGACATTATTATTTTATTAAGCTGTTCATGACGTGCTTGTCTGCCGTAAGGAAAAATATATTATAGAATTCTAGACATTTATTTACTGATTTGCTTTATATATCTTTAATTGAATTTTTTTCACAACATGCATCATAGATTTTTTATCTACATATATTTGAATTTATTCGAATTTTAATAAAACTATAACGTACGAGAATCTATGTACTTCTATAGTGAGTATTTTTTGTAAAATAATGTACCAATGCGAATGTATCAATAGAGATAGAAATAGAGATATAATGAAATAACAATAAGTGGAGACAATTAGGATAAATAATTTTTTATTAACTAATAAAATATTTTATGTTTCAGAAAGATGATATTTTGCGTCTATCTCGTATCGGTCAATTTGAGAAAAATTGATAAAATTTGCAAAATATTTTTAATATAAACAAAACTAACACCATTACTATAAGCAACATTTTAAAATAAATGCTTGTATAAAAATACTATACATTTGAGTGCTCTCTGTTTTTAAGTATAATGATTTTTTATAATTAAATTATGCATTATAGCCATTGCTCAAAACCACATGGGTTATAATTCTGCGGATCAATTTTGAAAAAGAAACAACGCTGTAACAATAACATTACAAAGCCACTAATTATATTTTTACTTCATTTAATGTCAAAATATAACATTGCCAATCAATTAGGCCAATGATTGAATTGACAAATAGTTGATAAATTGGTTCTCTCTCTGATTCTTATACAATGAGAATGCGGAGCGTGTGGTTCAATGTCAGGCTTAATTGTTTCACTCGACGACGGAAATTATACATATTGTATGAGCTTACAAAATAATATTTTAATGTCATCATATATGTGATGTACACTGGACTAATTGCTGTTTTGATTTGATTTGTTTCGTTTTGTGGGTTCATATTAAACATAAATCAAAGTAGTTGTGTGAAACTATTTGAAACATATCTAACAAATAGTGGACGGATGCACTTGAAATCTTATTAATGATATATGCAAATATGTCTATATGTTATAATACTAAATTACAATATTACTAGATAAATGGTTAAAAATATTGCACACTAAGTAAATCTACAAAGATATAGAGCTAAAATTCACTGAATAATTCCTTCTAGTGTACAGTATTAAGTTATAATGTTATTCATTAACATGTACGTATATTCAACGCTACATACAAATATTATACCTATATGTATAAGTTGTGAACACAAATATTATAGGTAAAACATTTTGTAAACTTATCATGTTAACTAATAAAAGCATAGTAACAATAAATTATTATAAATCAAAATTCTCAATCTAAAAGAAGACATAGCGAGCATTTGGAGTTTTCGAAAGTATGATTCGGACTATTGTTTCTATATTATTATTGCATAATATAAAGTATGTTATATTATTTATCTCGGGACAATTGATTTCTTGGTTTGATTATAATAAACGGAATATAAACTGAGTAAACGTGTATATATTTTCCATTTTCAACAGTAAATTATATCTTGTCTTTTATGAGAATATTTAATTATAAATGTAAATATATTCAACGTTTAATTGCACTAATATTTTAAATAGTTGGTTGCAGTGAATGATAACGTCAAATCGACTGAAAATATTTAGTTTTGTATAAAATTATAAATATTTATCTTTTATTACAATATTAATTTGTATACAGTGTAGAATATATCAAAATTTAAACAAACACTTTTACTTTTATAACAACTTAAATTAAATTGATTTTGCGAATGTTATCTATATTAAACAATAAATTCTTAGCTATTTATTATGAATATATTTGAAATAGGTAAAGCACTAATAAAGTAAAATTCTAAAACATATTTCCTTTTAGAAGATAACTATGATCGGTTTTCAAATATGGGAAGAGGGGTGGAGAGAAGGTCAAATGAGCATCATTGTAATCGTAAACACTAGAAACCTTCTTTAATAATAAATAGGTTGATGTCGGCATTTCGTTTGTTTCTTTTGTTCTCCCTTGTCTTCCAACATGATAGGCTACCGGAACAGTCAGTGAATAGTAAGCTGGTAAGTAGTCAGGATTGCTTTTGACAATTCATCAATTCTTTGCAAACAGTAGCGATAACGGGATGAAATACGAAACAATATGAATTGAAATTTCACAAACTATATCAATAGGGATTTTTATTCTTATAATACTCTATTGTCAAGAGGGTAAAAATTTGTTTTTAAATCATCTCATATTTTCGAAAAAAATGTAGCCTGAAAGCCTGAAACCATATTGATCATTTGTAATTTGTTGTTTGTATACCTCGTATTATATATACGTACATAAATTACAAATTTTATCTGGCGAATCTTATGGGGATTTGTGTAAAGGTTTGTGTCGGCCATTCTGCATGTGCATACACATCCATATGTATATTATGTATATATAATATATATATATAGGATCGATCAGGTTTCTGATTGATTTTTCACTCTTCAAAGCCCTCTTGAGGAATGCATTCGCCTTCAGTTAAATATTATACTTTTTGATGGATATATATATTATTTTGAATGATATTATATATGCGTGTGTATTTTATTTTTTTGTTTTGATAGCGTGAAGGGTAGGTATATTGTCCAAACGGCTGATATACAAGAAAGACTTTCTCTTTTAAAATATCCAATCACGAAATGGTTATATAAATAAATAGATCACAATTAATAAGGGGTTCACGTTTATAGGACTGTATAACTATATCAATCCGTAAGTATATTATTTTAATAAAGGAAGACTATATTCTATAAATGTCAAATTATAGGACTTTAAATAATTTAGACATATTTTAGGATAGAAAAGTATAATATGCTTTTATTTCTAAAATTATGAATGAAGGCAATATGATATATTTTATACAATAAAAATGAGTATTATCGTTGTATTTATTGATGTAATAATGAAATATGCATATCAACACATAAAACAATAAAATAATAAATAATTACCGTCAGATTGAGATTATCGGTTGTAAATACATGCTTATACTAAAAATGAGGAAGTTTTAAAATATTAAAATTGAAATCAATATTTAAATAGGAAAATATTGGTAAAAAGAGAAAGTGTAATTAATGTGAATTTTAATTATTATTTGTTTAAATAAAATTACAAAATAAATATGTATTTAGATACTATTTATTGTTCGATATTTGAAACTTCATAATACTGTTTCAAAATGTTATAAGCTATCCTATGTATTAGTAAAATGTCTAAAAACAGGAAATATTTTCCACTGCATCAACATCATATGGTCATTTGAAACAAGCTTATTAAATCTAATAATATATTACAAGTGTCAGAGAGAAGAACATTTTAGATGCAAAGGAAATTTCCTACCTTTTATTGCACCCATTTAAATATACATACGGACTGAGCGAATTAATCGCCTGTTTTCCTTAATTATTTATACAGATTTGAATTCATTTCCACAAGTTCCACCCTTCATCGAGGCATTAATATTGCAGAGGACAAAATGTTGGTGTAATTAGTTTCCAATTCTTTACATTTGGTCAGTGTGATAATTAATTAGGTGGATAAAGAAACCGCTTGGAAGCAATTATGTCTAAAATTTAGTCTACATATAAAGTGTGACCTGCGATCGTTCATTATATGTATATCAGTATATAGTATATAGTACATATAAATGATACCAATACCACCCTTCCACACGGAGCAAATGAATAGTTGTCTAATTGTATGTACATATATGCAATCCGAATGAGATATATTTAATGTATTGTCAGTCATAGATGTTGAATTATGTGTAACCAAAATAAAAATAGACTTTATTAATTTAATATAGCTCAACCCAAAATGTAATTAAGAAGAGCAGACTGTGTCTTTCCAGTTTTATTTATTAATGAAACAATTTTCAATCCGTTTTACAAATTTACTTTTGTTTAGAAGTGAAAATATAATTTAAGAGAACCAAATCGTTACACAATTAAAGGGTTAATAATTATAGATTCTTAAATCAACAGCCATTACATAACACATGTAGGATATAAAAATATATAGAGTAAATTATTGTTAATTTAAGTGTTAAAAGCCACCATAATGAAGTACAGGTTTACTGTGAATATACGAATATCGGTTAATTAATATATAATCATTTTATCTATAAAGAAAAAAAAAACACATACCGATGTAACGTTTGTATTCTAAGGGATACAAATAGAAGGTATATAGGAACATATAAAATACTAATGAAAAATAGTAAAACATATTATATAAATGTAATTAAATTTAATCCGTCGGTTCGTCAGTACAACACTCGACCTCATCACCGGTACTATGTATTAGGTATTATACACTTAAAACATATCCATTGGAATTCAAATAATAAGTTTCCGTGATTTCTTATTGTGAATCCAACGAAGTGGTCACGCGACACACTCTTAAAATGCACCTCTTTGTAAAAAATGAATAAAACATACTTTTATTATAAAAATATATATGTATCTAAAACTCGAATTAATTCTGATTTGAATACTGATCAATTTCATCTGGTAGTTCACAAACTACAGTTTTATTGTAGAAAATAGTTAACAATTTTAATATAATTAATTTTGATTTTTTTTTAAAATACATACTTTTATCTATTTTCATTAAAAAAAATTTGAAAGCTACATGTACAAAATTATTTAGATACTTTTATACAGTAGGATGTATGTATTACATACTTACTGCACTCTTGCTTGTATTAGGAATAGATGTGTTTTTACAATATTATGTTATAAGTAATAAATATTAACAGATTCTAAAACATTTTTTCTATGTTAAAAACCATATAGATGAATTATAGAAAATCAATTAGATACATTAGACAAAGTAATTTACCTGAGATCATAAACTAAATATGCATGCAAATATTTATTAAACTAAATTTCAAAGCTAATTAGGTTCTGCTAATATACCTATTATATGCACTAAAAAACCGACGATATTTTAAAATCTAAAATTAACACATTTGTTGATTTGAAAACTTGTTATATATTTGTTTCTAGATTTGTTTTATATAAATCAGTGCGATATAAAAATATTAATCGATCTCTCAAACAAGTTACTAAACATTGTCAACGATACAGTCGATAGTCTTTTATTGTATCCATAAATTTATCAATAAAAACGGTTGGAAAACATTCAATCTACTTTATTCTGAGGGTCAGTAACAACCTGAAACTAAGAATGGTGTTTGCTACCTTGACGTGAACCAAAAAGATGTGAGCCATTGAGTGAATTGAAAAGGAATAAATCACATAGGTTTATACCTGCCAGAAATTAACAATTCAAGTTACATAGCTGTAAACAAACCTTATTATATCCATAGAGTATATATATATTGAGGTGTTGGAAAACCATGCATCACGAAATCGGGAGATTATTATTTTTCTTGATTGTATTTTAATGAAAAAAAGTCTTTTAGTTATTTCCAATAATGTTTACTATGAGATTTTGTCATTGTTTGCATAACATATTGCAAACATTTACGTAAATATATTTCATTTTTTATATCCTTCACAAATCATATCGAAACCATCAAACACCAATAGTTTGTCATTTTTTAGTCAGTCTAAAATATATATCATACTCTATATAGTATCATATGTCTTTTGTACTAAAAAAATCCCGAGCTCCCGGCCGTCGGTAACTAAATTGCCCACGCAATACTAATTGATCAAGATATTTAGTTGTTGATATAATAACATCAAGCAAATCTATTGTTAGTATTCCTTGTCCCTGTTCTCAGCCCTACTAAATATAATCAGTATGTCCGAGTATCAAAATGCAACAAAGGCATAATTTTGAACATATTATAACATTGCGATTAGTTATTGAAATATAATAATTCGTAAGCTAGGTATATAATAATTTTACTCTCTTTATTTGGCTAGATATTTTAAGTACAATGCTCCAACATACCATAAACAAAATAATCAAACATTTCACCTCTGATTCTTATGATTTGGACAACTTAATTCCTGACTTCTGTCATACTTATTCCAGATATTAGATTATGATTTTTCTCTATTCCGCAACACTTATTTTTTCTTCTCTTATACAAACATCTACATCATAATAATTATTATGATAACTTTCATTGTTATATCTTACAACGATTATGTTTTAATGAAGTCGTGTTGCGAAGACGAAATTTTAGTATATCTACGTATAAGTAGAGAAATATGTCGTGTGTCTTATTATTTTTTTCATTAGATTTTAATAAATTTAATAAATATATTGAGATTTTCAAATATTGAGGTATGATATTTAGTCTTTTTTTTGCGTCATAAGCTCAAATATTTAGAATTCCATTTTTAGATGCTACAAATTATTTTAAACGACTCCGAAGCAGATAGATATAATATTTTTTAAATTTCTTAAATAAAAACTTTTAATTGTTTCACTAAAAAAAACTTCAATATTATTAATTTAATTTAACTTATTAGTAGTAGAATCCTTTTGATAAATTTAGTATATTTTATTATTAAATATGTCATGTAGAATTTTTGTGAGCGCTTCTCCTAAATTCCCATATCTAATATTGTCTAAAAAATGGTACAGCTATATAGAATATATTTTATATTTATATGATTCATACAATTTCCTTTCTGTGCAAATTGATGAGAATTTCCTTGTAATGATAAATTCATACGTATTTATAATAGCATTTTACATATAAAGTTTCAATTATACAACAATGTTACATTATACATGACAGATACTTCTGTCATTTATATCATGAAAGGTTTTAAATAATTATATATTAGCCATAATGACGTATGTCCCATATATGTCAAGTACTTACAAGTAAGGACTCGTGCAACTTAATAATTAGTTCAAATATTTCATTATAAATATAATGAAAATGATAAAGATTTGATATGTGGAGTAATGCTACTCGTAAAATGTTCAATATTTAAAACAACGAAATGTGACGACCTATTCTGAAGAGTGGCTCCATGTTCTGAAAACGAACGCAACTACAAGAACCAGAACTTACATTTTCGGTGCACTGATGTAGGCGGTGCTGTATGAGTCCCTCGGTTGGTAGGTTTTCATGAAGCGGAGTCGGATCCTCTGACCAGCGACCCCGTGCAGTTGCCAGGAGCAAACCTGTTTATCACTTCCTGACCCTGCAGGTGAGGTTATGAAGCCCTCTAACTGAGTCCCGTTGCTGCGGATGTCATAACGACAGTCTTGTTTTGCACCTGTGGATAGAAAAAAGAGAAGGAGGAGAGGGACAATGAATGGTAGGTACCGACTAAATATGATTGAAGACTTACACATTAGATTGTGTTGTATATCTAGACACACCTACTAACATAGGTTTTTAAAGGTATGAATAGAGTTAACGCATATTTAGCACAAAGGAAACAACATTGAAAAATAGATCTATATTCTTGTATCCGCATATTATCAAGTCTTGTATAACAAAACTCCTAGGAAAGTACAAAAACATTATATGTACATTACATAGATTTAAAAAGCGTTCAAGTTTTTTAAACTCACCAGATTTAGCTATTCATGTAGCTATAGAAAAATAAACTTTCACTATCATAACTTTAAAAAAATAAATTTTTATAATCATGATAATGTCTCGATTATATATATGATGGAATTAATAGCATGTTTATTGAAAAGTTATTATACACCCTTGTATAAACGTAATTAGTTTGGGATAAATAATTAGTTAGATTTTCACATAAATTCCACTTAAAAATGTTATAACTAAAAACAAGTTTTGAAATATGTATACTGTGCATATATTTTGAAAATTATCATTATAACGGATGCCATTAAGCTGTATGAAATGTATTGTTTTTCTTTGAATTTATGAAATTGTTAGATTGTGTCGTTGTCGATTGAAGTATTGATGATTAAATGTTTATTCATTATTAAAAGTGAAGCGATTTCTGTAATAACTATATCATACAATAAGTGACGCACGCTGTTGGATAGTAAATTGTTAGTTTATATAAAATTTATTTATATACATATACTTGATGCCTGTGTTGAAGGCTTAATATGCATAAATACGAGTTATCTTGGTTAATACGTGTACATAATACATACATGTATATGTATACACGGATATATATTCACACATATTTTGTATTCCATAGAGTAAGAATGGCAAGATAACTAATGGTAAGTAATTATTAGTTTGTTTCGTCCTATAGGTGCCTTATAGTTTAAATATGTCAACCGCATTGGTGATAATAAAAAGGTATGTCAATACAATTGAACGTCGAGATTGTATAACCACTTCTGTTGCATATATTTGACATATTATTTAAATTCTATTATTTTTGCTCAGCCTAAAACATTTGTTACATTTAATAATTAATATTAACCGTGGATATGCATTGTATTTCACAAATTATTTAACTTAAAAATGATCTTTTAATTATACTTTTGAAATAAAAATTAAATAATTATACTTTAAAGTATTGTTATTTAATTTATATTCTTAAATTTTTTTAATTGAACAACTGACTTTATTTATAGAGCTGAATAATATATAACATTTGATAGATTTTAGTTATTTAAAACACAACTATAAAGTAAATTATAAGCAATGTTTTTATGAAGCAAATATTATAAAGTAACGATGAAATATTTAAGATTTTTTCTATTGTATAAGAGCTGTTGTATAATTTATAAACCAGTATTTATAAAAAACAGTTTGAAGTTATGAAAGTTGGCTGAATAAAAGGTAAATTTATATTATTGTATCAAATATTGAATTTTCACAATATAATCGACCTTATTAATAGTAGAATTGCAGATTATATAAACAGTAATAATTGTTTAGTTTTATTAAATTCTACAAGTGAAATTGTTCACGCCTGACAGTAATTGATTGTCTAAAAATGCGTGCTAGTTAGCTGATTACCGTATAATTCATTCGATCGGAATAATTCAGAAACAATATTTACACATTAGTAAGTAGGAGAAATACATTTCTCTAACTTATAAATACGTTATTTAAATTCGTTCCAATTATTAGAGTAACTTTAATTCTTTAATTTCACTTTCCGTGCCATATCTATATAGTTAAATATACAAACGACATATGTCATTACGAAATTGCGATTTTTATTCTATTTTATAATTTTTAACATTTTCAATTCAGATATTTATTCTAATATATTTAATTATTAATTATTCTCAAAACCGATATAATTATTACTATAAATAAAATACACTTTTTTGGTCATGTTTATGATATAACACGTATTAAAATGTATAGATAAATTGATAGCCTGAAAATTTTTTTAAATTCATAAAATTTGCTTTAAGAATTAGATGTCTTCAAATTGATTATAAATTGAGCATATATATATATATATATATATATAATATAATACAAACATGTAATATTACAAATCCAATCACAGCGTTACACATAAAAATCAATCAGTATTAAATCATAAAGTAAATAAATGTTCTAAAATATAATTAAATATACATGATAGAATTGATGTTAATGCCCATAAATATAAATGATGTTCGCATAAAAATTTGTTCATTTTCACATTTCTGCACGCCATATACGACAATGTATTCCAAATTAATATGGGTTCAGATTTTGCAAAATGTGATCTTCGCAGTCTAGATTTATAGAGATGGCAGATGTTAAACTAGCCTTTTCGAATATCCTCCTGCGTTTGACATTTATTAATTAATTATACTAAAAATTTACAAAAAAACAACATTAACGAGTAGAGACGAATCGGTGAAGCCATATATACCTACAGGAAGCAAGCTTAGGCAGGCTGGATCTAAATAGCGAAAAACATAGAATTCAATAGACTAACTAACGTCCTACAAAGCAATAATCATGCGTAGACTGAAAATTTTATTAGATGTTTAGAGTTAGAAATATTAAATTTATCACACGAATTATTAAAAATTGCAAAAATAAATAACAATAAATTACAAAAATTCTAGAATTGATGATATTAGATTGTATAGAATGAAAATATTATCACAAATAATAATAATTATATATTTCAACCGGATTTTTGTTTACTAAATTTTCGTTACAATTTAATAAAATAACAGAATAAGTAAAAAACAACAACTTAGAACTGCAACCTTAAAATTAGGAAAACTAAATTTTGTAGAATTGAACTTTGTTCATAAACGTTTGAATAGTTTTATCACGAAGCAAGCAGTTCAAATATTAAATAAAGCTTTTTAATCGAAATATACATACATACGTAATATTTAAATTGATTCTATTTAACGATAGAATAAATATATTTAATGTATATTATAAAGCAAATAAGTTAATAGACATGCAAATAATATAGAAGTATACAACACGTTTCAAAATTATTTCCAGTAATTAAAAAAAATCGAAAATCAAATTTCTTATTCTATTTGTGTAGATATTCGTTAGAATAAATTAATACATTTATACCAAAATAGGAATTAGTGCAACCTATTACAATGAAATATGACAGATAAGTGTACTTTCCCCTGTTATATTTATAAAGAAGAATATCATTAATATGGCGAATGCACTCAAATAAGTTCTCAATCCACATCTGTACTGAACGCCTTACATTCTATTTCAACAATTCAGTTAAAATAGAGGTAACTTGAAGAACTAACATTTTAATCATCTATGACTTTCCTTTACGCCTGGCTATAGATAAATAATTAAGAAAAGAGCGATACAGCTCTGATTAAAGGTAAAAAGCAGGAGATCTATTATGAAGCTAAGTAGCTGATGGAGTAAAGTTATCAAATGGGCAAGCATGCATGCAATGTACTGCCTCAGCGAAACAATTACAGTGAAGGCAATTCATCTTTATAGACGGCAGGATTGGTAGGCTAGGCTTTGGATGATTGCCACAATGCCGGAAGAATGCCTCTACCTGAGGGTTTGGTCCTGCCTCTATCAATTTGTTTCTCCCCTATTTCAATTTAGTCATCAAATTGAATTAAAACAGGCAATAATTCATGATGCAGTTGCACGTCAGTGCAAGGTAAGGCGAGTCCATTGTTTACTCCTGCTATACAAGTGAAGTGATTTACAGTCACTTGCAATCGAAGCTAACAAAAAGGTCAATAATATATTAATAGGAATTAATACTATATTCTCCTTCCTTCGTCCCCATTATGATTTGGCTTAAATGAGGAGTGATCGTGAGTAGATGCACCTATTTAATTTAGTATAATTATGCCAATCGGGATGCGATTGGCAACAAAATATCACAATAATCTCTTTAAAAGAATATAGGTTAGGATCTCCTCTTTCCGGAAAAAGAGGTATAACTGTTGGAAGAATTCTGGGAAGAATTGGACATTATGTATTTGGCTACTGGCCTCTTTCACATTTCAAGTAATCAAAGTTGACATCCAGAACTTGACTGGCTAGTACCTGTCTCTCATATCGGAATGATATTATCATCGTACTGAATATCGTACTGTCTTCCAATTTACTAACAAGATTATAGATATTTCCCAGACCAGACTGTTTAGTCTGTATAAGCAGTCCTTCGTTATCCCACCATAAGCACAGACTGACAACTAGTAGTTTTGTGTGATGTTTCTAATGTAGGATTGGGAAGCATGATAGAACAGGTGAGGGACCTAGGTTTTCCTTCAATATCTAATGCATACGTACAGTCAAAATTTACTGGTGAACCATATACGACCTCACTAGATCGTGTAATATAGTGATCCTTCTTTTAAGATAAGGAGTTTACGACTTGAACCAAAAATCTTTGAACCATTAGTGCATTAATGGGTTTAAAAGTGTAAATAATAAAAGGTAAAATATAGATATATACCTTGTAATATAATATGATCCTACCCCATTCAATAGATACAGGCAGATATCATAATTAATATTTAAGGAATCTTACATAAGTTCGTTTGATAAAGTTAAAAATATTATATCATGAATGAAAGCTTTTTATATAGTTATAGATGAATGCGGCTTAAAATATAATTTTAATGCATTTTTAATAATTAGGTCATCTGACAAATAATGAATAATGAATAATAATATGCATAATGTATAATAAATATAAGTTTGTAAAACAAAATATATAGTAAAATAACAATATAAATAAATAAATATAAGCAAAGCTATTAACAGTAGTATTTATATGATGGAATATTATTAAATGATATTATACTATTCTTTAATAGTCATATATAAATATAAATTATTAAATAATACAAAGAAAATTAAAATATTATATCATATAATATGAGAAAATATCAAACATTGATATTTTTATTATTATAAAATATTTAAGAATAGTGATATTAAGTTAATGGTCACATAGATACGTCAAATTAGTCCTACATATAATTATACTGAGATAACTAGAAAGTGTTAACTATTGAGATAACATAAATGTAAAACTTTAATAATGAAAACAGTTTGCTAAATTATCAGTTTTAGTTATTTAAAAAATCTAAATTAAATAAACCTAGTATAACTTACATACATTTAACGTACATTTTAGATATATTTTCAGTTAGATGATGACATTCTGCCAGATATTTATAATATAATATGTACCTATTTCCCTTGTTGTTATGTATTCCCTGTTGCCAGATACCACACCCCAATATTGTAGACAGATGAACGAAGCAATAATTAAATATAGTAGACGTTATTTTTCTTAATAACATTTTAATAACAGTCATAATTGAGATTAACTGCTATTATTCTATCTGCTGTGATATAATACAGTAGGAAAATATAAGCTATCACATCACCACAAATACATAATCATTTTTGTGTAGAAAGTCGTATAGTGCAAAGTAAAACGAGTGAGCAAATATTTATAATAATTTCTTATCCATGCAAGCAAACATTTCTTACAAATACTTCAATTGGGTGAGACGTTCTGGAGAGTGAGTATTTTTGTTTTAAACTATCGCTTGTATATTTGTAATTTAGTAGTAACAGGAGGTAAACTGTTGAGCCCCTTCTAGCACACTCCCTCCTTCATAAGTCGTTCTGTAGTTGTAAATGTAGTAATTTAGTTTTATGGTTAGTTAAGGACGCCTATGTACCGTGCTGTGATGATCTTATTAACAAATTGGGCCGTCTATACGGTATTCTGGGTGACTTGAGACTGCGGTGTATTTTACACTCCATTTTCAGTATTTGTTATTACTGAAGGAGAATTTAACGACATCGGTTTGTCTTCCAATTTTGTCCAACAGCACCTTTCTCTCCCTTTCACTTTCTTCTCCCTAATGCATCACATCAAATAAACGAAGCAGAAGAAGTAAACGATGCGACAGAAACTTATTAAATCCAACTCGTAATTGTATTTACTTAAATAGAAATGGTTGTTTTGTTTCTCGTTCACTCCCTCTCTTCTCTTTCTATCTGTATGCACAGGGAACTTTTCAGAATTAAATTGCATGTATCGTAATATGCGTGGTTCTTCCAACGCGTTAATATATCTACACGGTCTCCTCCATTTATCGCATCTAAAATAGATATGAAAGTGTGGTCGTTTGATGGATGATTATATTTAATACAATAATAAAGGCAATGTAAATATAATCTCAATCTATGCCAAATAGTAAACTGTTGAACTCACTTCCCCCTAATTGACTTATATGCCATCTAGATACGCGGTTTATTTTTGCTATTTCAACTTTTAGTATTGCAACAAATATATTTTATAGCTTATATTCATTATATTTTTATGATATTTTTATTTACATACACATATATAAAATAACTTTTAGTTTATATTTTCGAACCATTTAGATTAATTTTGATATAAAAAAATAATAACAAACTTTATTCATAAATAATAACACTGATAGATTGTATGCATAACCGCATCAATGTTAAAAAACAATTAATGTAATTTGGGGTAACATGGATTTTAAAATATATAATGGCATGAATTTATGTTAAGCTAAAAGTTAAACTTTATTTGTAATTGCCACTTATTTTGGTATATAAATATATGCATATATACAATTTTATTTATATACAGTACAAATAATATATAAATTAATCAAATGTACTCAAATGCAACATTATCTTACCTATTATATGAAGTAATACGTAATATATTGAACAATTATTGTGAGTTTTAATGGTATTAGAGGTTTATTAGTTTTAAGAGAAGTACTTTTATATTTAATTTTCTAATAAATCAAAGATACAATTATTTCGTAAATTATTACATATATTGAATTGAAATGTAATGTAATAAATTGTAGGAACCGCCTTAAAACAAAATAATCACCAATCTGGTGGTTAATAATCACCAATCAGACCTATAGGCAGGGGAGTACACCGGGCTACACGCGCACTCCCAATGCATTATAGATAAAACGAGATATTTAGGAGGGCGCCCCTCTCAAGACTAATATATATGCGTCTAACATACTTTGAAGCGCCAATTGACCATAGAGTGCACCCCTTTGAAAATTCTTGGCTACAGCCTATAGAGGTATTAAATATTACAATCTTATCGTATCCTAATCAATTTTATTTAAATTGAAATTAAATGCATTCCTGCAAATCGTCTTTCTCTCATACGTGGAAGTCTATACGGATTAATCAATATATCGTCATCACACGTAATTGACCAATCAAATGAATGTTTACATCCAGTGTTTCTATTGGTAAGAGTATTCTTGCCAAATAAGAATAGTGTTACTATTGGAACATTCATCGGATCCAAACATTCATTTAATTGGCCAATTACATGTGATGACGATATACGGATTGAGCATATTGCATTTAATTAGACATTACAATATATTATGATAACATTGAATATTAAGTGTAATTATACTAAATTAATAAGAATTTTTAGTACTACATAATAGTTTTAGTAAGCGTGTCCTTTTTTATTTTTAGCTTAGAAGTATATATCATCTCTTACTTATAATAATTGCTTATAATAATTACCTACTTATAATAAAATATACCTAACTATAATTTAATTTTTCTATAGTGATTTGCGTAGTAGGATATTGAATACGTATTGACTATTGGTTAAATTAAATAACTTCATTGATAAGAGGGAGAAAAAGAAACTATGAAGTTATTTGTTCTAAATCAAAACTTTTCATCGACTTTTGTCATTACGTAGATTAAATTTGAAAATTATAATTAATAAATGAGTAGGATATGACATAAAAATTAAAAATGACGCAAATTAATTGTATAACATATATAACATAATATAAAAACGAAAGAAAGCATTATTTAATTTTAAAGAACTAAAATGTAAAGAAAACTTTGTAGATACTTTATGTGTGTGTAGGTGACATTAACCCCAGCAACTCCAGTGTGATAACTCATTAACACTACAATTCTAATATCCAGACTAATTATTATAGCTTTATTAACTACTATATTTAATTTAATTTATCAGTAAATAATATCTTTCTAACTTATTATGAATCATTATTATATATAGACTCTAAATTTATAATATTCTAAGTTTGAATTTATTTGAAGGGAAGTATGCGAACTTTTTTCATTCAAATGACTGTTATTTTATTGAAATGATTTCAATATAAAACATCCTACCTTTGCTATCCCGACTGACTTTCTTCTCCTCAAATCGATAGGTTCCTTTGAACCCGATCTCGCCAGGCCGTGTGAAGCTGTCACTGGTGAACTTGAGCGTGAGGAAGTTGCTGGAGGATCGGAAACTCTTAAACCGGTCGGCGCAAATGCTTCCTAACATCAGATCGAACTCGCTCAGTCCATCAAAAATGTCAATCCTGTCCCCGCCGTGTTCGCGACATTGGAGGGAGCTGAGGAGAAGGAAGGGCGGCCATAGACATAAGATATATAGAAGTTAATGAAGGCACCATCAAAATAGCACTTTATTAGTGAATTGCCTCCAAGATATTATTCAATTTTTGACACGCCATACGCAATCTGTGTAGAAAAATCTAGAATTTTACTGTGTAAAATGTTATCGACTTACTGATAGCCGCTGAAGTTGCCTTATCTTCCGCTATGACTAAAAGTTTTGTCAAACGATATTTAAATCGATACAAGTTATTCACATAGAGGATATGTAACTTATAATTGAAGATAGGTAGTTCTACTTTATATGAACTTTACTCGAAATAATGTTCCATACATTATCAAGATCATAGCAGTAGACTTTTCTGGTAATTCAGACAGATTTTTTAATGTTTACTGTAAACATAGTAGTAATAATGTTAGAAATTAGGTATTAATCTCGTGTTACCAAAAGATATACTAAAATGCGTGCATAATTAGCATACCGTCTAAATTATATATATATATATATATATATATATTTGATGTCTATGAGGCAACCCTCTAACTCTTGAAGTATGCATTGTTCAAATCAATTAGAGAACATTATGACGAATCTGACAGTCTATAATCCAATTAATCATTTTTATAATTATTAGAGTATATTATAATAGTATTATACTAATAATATAGTAGTATAGATACATATAATATCCTTAATTTCGATTTACCTGTTATATATATATCTTTCATTAGACACTACAGAAAAATATATTGTTAGTTTAGGCCGAAACCTTGGAAAGACATTCTAAGGCAACTAAGATATATTTATTTATCTGAAAAATAACTTTTTAACTCTAAGTTGGATATATTTATTTATATTGTGGAGGAGTACTATCTATAGTTGGGAGTAGATATCTCACTGTTTCACAATAAACATGTGGATACTGAGGTAATAAAAATCGAAGCATTCAAGTTTAATAAAACATTGTATGGGAAATTATTTCAGAATTTAAAGTAATAAGGTGGGTGACTCTCTAATGACTCTTTATTTTGACCCTAGATCACACCTAGAATCCAGTTGTCACTTACTATTTGGCTTTGTCGAGCTGAAAGTAGTTAAAGTCTACCTGGACAACCTCACCAGGCTGTCCCTGGAAGATGTAGTTCACCTGAAGCTCAGTCGGGTAGGTCTTCGGATAGTCGGGAGACTTAAACTCGCCTGATTTACCGTTTTTTGAATTGAATTCCTGGCGGCTTGGGTTTTTCTCGGGCTCGGGCTGAGCCAGTTCTGAACCTGCAAGATGAAAGTGAGCCAGCTGGAAGTTGTAATACTAAATACATAGTGTCCTTACACATAAATACACATGAATCACATTTGGAAATTTATTCTATATGTATGAATTTTATACAAATTTCTTGGATACATAATATGTTCAAAATATTAGGTTGTGTGCAAAATACTATAGCTAAGTATTCTTATAAAAAGTACAGGGAATCCCTAAGTTTTAAATATATACTAAAGAATATAAGATATTCAAATAAAATCCTATTAAATGTATACTCTAAAAATTCGTCTTTACATATTTATTAATTTTTTATTATGCACAGAATACAAGTGATACAGGTGCATCATTTATGTGCTCTTATTTAATATGATTATCAGAGTAAGTCTCCAATACTTATGTATATTTTTCAAATACATATGTATATTATAAATTTATATTTGTGATGGCATTATTTAACTAACTATCCAATTGGAATGAAATTAAACGAACATATTTTCCTTATTTTTAAAATTGTAGTACACTAATTTGAACTATTAATGTCGAATTTCAAATATCTAAATTCCCTTTTTATACGCTGTCATTGAAAATGTTAAAATTTGAATGACCTAAATCAGATCTATTAGTCTTTCATGTATATTTGAACTTGAAGCCCTATATTATACATATATCTATTTAGATATATCAAGTCGTTAGAAATGAAAATAATTTGCTGGGTTCATATTTAAGAGCATATATATTGTATCATATTATTTTACGTTCTATTGTTTAAAATAATATCTGTGATTATATAATATAGTTTATTATGCATAATATATTATGAATTTACATACAAATATCGAGTACTGCTTTAAATAATTTCCTAATAAATTTATTGTTCAACATGAAAGAACTATTACATTTTGAAGTTTGTGAATTACGCAAGACTATTCTATTTTGTACATTTTTTCATAAAATCAATAAATTATATAGAAGATATAAGTAATAGGTATAGAGTACATAAACATACTATTTTGTGCCAAATGAAATTGGAATTTACATTTTCAAAATTCGTATACCTAACTCCTTTAAAAAAATTGCAATTAGAAGATAATGTTTCCAGTTTTTTAATAGATGAAGAATCTTATATAAATAAAGTGAATATATTATCAATCGAAAAAGTAAAATAATACGATCTTAAGTGTATTCCTTTTGGATAACATTTTATTGTATTCTATTTGCATATAAAGAATTTTTTGTTGCTACTTAAATATAATAGCTTGCTTCCCTAGTAAGATATTTTTTTATTCATCTGGTAGCTGATGAATAGTTTAAAAATATATTGTTTTCATATTATTATGAACCCCTATTTTATATTTTACATTTTCCGGAAACTTAAAGAATCTGCCCTTTAATAGTTCTTGTATAATGTATTATTATAAAAAGGGAAAAACTATACTTGAATATATTTCTATCGGTATAATATTCATATACTTATATATATATATATATATATACTATATCCGTGAGATAAGATGACAGTAAAACATATTTTCTTAGAGACCATAAATATATTACGGGGATGTAAAGTTTAAATATATATTCATAAAATATTCAATAAGTACAAAATATAGTTTATTATATAGCAGTTCAAATAATGATAGATAAGATAGAAAATAAATATTAGTGCAGCATATTATCCATAAACTGAAACAGAAAAATAAAAATATCAAAAATAAAAATTAATTTTTCCAACCATAAATTATATCTACAACAGAGTACTTCAAATCAATTTTCTATCCAAGGCAATTTGGTTAAGTTTGCTAATTGTATCCCCCTATGCAAAACACACATATAATTTAATAGAATTTATAAAACATTTTCAATTGTTATTTTAAATCTCAATTCATTCTCAGAAATTTTCAATCGCAAATGAAAACCCGCGGTTAATCTGATATTCGATTAAAGATAAGCCAACCTAAGAACAGTAAAAAGGATAATGTATGCCTTTAATTTTTTAATGTTAGATATATATCTATTTCTGCTCATTCAAATTCTTTTCATCATTGTTGAATAAAATAATATTGATACAATATATGTGTATGAAGTCGCTCAGTGGTAATGTCTAGTAGTATGTGTGCACTAAATTGACGAAGAATATCTGTCAAACGGACTTATGTTACTCAATAAAACTAAAAATAAAAGCTTTAACTAACTGATGGAAACAATATTTATTAGAAAGAAATTTATATTTATGTTTTGTCTTTTGTGTTTTCTTTTTTGATCTTTTAGTTAATACAGTATTGTAATACGAATATAACATATACATCCCTAACTATTTCATTATTTCTACTGATTATTGACATTGACTGCTATTTATTTTTATGATATAGGTATATAGACATTTATAACAATTCCATGTTTCATATTCTTTTATATAGCTAGATTTCTTTGGAGTTATTCTTTCTCTTGAGAGATAAAATTATTAATTGGTGGTTTCGTGCTAATGTGTATACAAGTCAATTCGTACTGTCTTAATAAATCAAAATGTACTTAAAACGCCACAAAAGTACTAAAGTATGTTACTAACTGTTCCAAGAGAACAGGATTGAATTATTTCAATATAGTCAGGTTATTTCGGTAGCCTACACTGTAGCTCATGTATATTGTAAAATGCAATAGCAGTATAACACTAAATTATCAGTGCAAATAAGGCCATGAAGAGCGACATTTTTTAAAAGATCAAGGTGTTATATTTATGTAACTATAAATATATGAGCTGGACCTCAATTAATTAAAGATGTCGGTCTGCTGATGTCTGTATCAAGTTATTAATGATAATAATTTAGGTGATTAATAATTACAGTTAACAATAACAGCCAACCCCATTATTAATACAATTAAAAATATTCATCACGGATAAAACGAATCAATCGATAATTGAATCAATGCTGCAGTGCAAATCAGTTTGCTAAACTATAAGTTTGTACCGGGGTTCGAACTTGCTATTTCAGGGGGTTTTTAGTTTGGGGAGTATAACCCACTGAACTACAACTCTCCTTGACTAATACTTAATAATTGTATATACATATATCCCGGCAAAGCAAAATCGAAATTTACCCTATATTGTGATTGTAATAATAATTTATATTATCTTGAGATCAATTAATATTATTTACAAAGTCAATAATTTAAGCAAAAAATATTGATAGTACCCAAACGTTTGCATCGAGAGAGATAATTGCACTTCTTATTGTATTATACTTTGTGTTTTTAATCTTGGAAAACAAATTGAACAATTATTTTTTATGCATATTTTTAATAACGAATATAAATCAAATCACCAGACAAGTAAGCATCTAATATTATAAAATGTACTATTAAAAAAGTAGAATAAATAAATTTACTCATAAATGCATTCTCTAAAACTTAGAGTATTATATTATATAATCTCACCTGCTTACAAAACAATTGGTAAATGATCTCTAATTGACTTATTGAAAATGAAAACAAAAGATATTTTAAATTACATTGCTTTGTACTCCAACTAATATAATGGTGAGTATAAACATTATATATATATATAATGAATTCTTTATATTAAAATTGGTTCATTTAGCCCGGTGGAAATGACGTATATATGTGAAAAATATAAATAATTTATACATTAGTACTGATATTTTTTATTTTTTTTATTTTTCATATTACATTTTTATCAAGTATAAATAATTTATGGCAAATGACATCATACAAAATTTGAAATAACTTTTTTTTATTATAATTGTAAGGGAAGCAATATAATATATTTATTAATGAAATTATGACAGATAAAAGTAAAATAATTTGTAAACACAATTTTTGAGAGATCTAATAATGCTGCATGCACAGGTAGATTTGCACTTTATTATATAATCGTTATATAGAATATCTTTATATAGTATATCTTTATATAGTATATCGTTATATAGTATATCGTTATATAGTATATCTTTATATAGTATATCTTTATATAGTATATCTTTATATAGTATATCGTTATATAGTATATCGTTATATAGTATATCTTTATATAGTATATCTTTATATAGTATATCTTTATATAGTATATCGTTATATAGTATATCGTTATATAGTATATCTTTATATAGTAT
>JAYRBW010013108.1:0-13174 GCA_036023295.1 Invenusta paracnida | reverse complement strand
GTGCACTTGTCACATGACCGCTTATTTGAGAGCACTTGTCACATGACCGCTTATTTGAGTGCACTTGTCACATGACCGCTTATTTGAGAGCACTTGTCACATGACCGCTTATTTGAGTGCACTTGTCACATGACCACTTATTTGAGTGCACTTGTCACATGACCGCTTATTTGAGAGCACTTGTCACATGACCGCTTATTTGAGAGCACTTGTCACATGACCGCTTATTTGAGAGCACTTATCACATGACCGCTTATTTGAGAGCACACTTGTGAATATAGAACTCACAGCTGTCAAACTTTGTTTGGGGAAAGACAGGGAAGCTAACATTGTTCAATTAAAACTGTGGTATTGGGCGAGCACTGTTTACTGCTGTTTGTGGGCTGCTGAGGAGACCCAACAAGGTCGAGACAGTCCTGGCCAGCTCTCCTCGTACTCCGGGTAATATACGACAGTAGTATAAAATCATCAGAATTTAGTTGTACATTTCTTAATTATAAAATTGTTTCCGCATTTCTTTATTTTGACTTCAAGGGTTTAAGTGGAACATTTGTACAACGATCATCCAAGCGGTATTTCGAGTATTAATATTATACTATCGTTACAACTGCTCTCAAGTAAGCTAAATTTCCGCTCTCACAATATTTGTATTACCCGACTGTCAGAAATGCAGACTTAGCATGTTTCCAGATAGAATTAAGATGACAAACAGATAACATGTGCTGTACAACCAGATTATTTCCGATCTTCAGAAAACTGTTATTTACATCGCACAGAAATTAATGTGATATCATCATAATATATATGTGTGGTCATCTAATAAACATTATACAGCATAGTATTGAAGTAACATTGTGTGACCCCCCCACCCCAGAGAAGAATGAGTCAGCACAAATTGTGCAAAGGAAGACACAATTAAAGTCTAACTTCTACTGTCATGTATGTAGTTGGTAATCTAAAAGTTGTGAATTTTCACAATAAAGTTATCACCTACCACATCATCCGAACACATGTCTATAGTAAAGCCTTTTTCGACTGATTAAAAATAATTTACTCTCAAAATCATCATCGATAGTTTGGCCAAAAGGGATACTTCAAACTCTCAGTTATTTGAAGAAGAAAACGTTAGCCGTTTTTAGTCCAAGCCGTAAGCTATAAACAGGCCCAGTATAAAACAGCAACACGAACTTCCATCTATATAGTTATAGTGCACTTGAAAAATAAACAAAAAATAAGTTATAGCATAGTGTTACAAAAGTTTGAAACAAAAAAACAGTTAATTATAGCGACATAACAATGTAACACAATAAATTTAAAGATATATGGGGTTAAAAGTGTGTACTATTAATACAAAGAAGTAGAAGTTCCCTAAAAGTTTCCTTCAATTCAAATGAATCTTGTTGTTACAATTCAAATGAATCTTGTTGTTATACCAGGCCTGCTAAACTCGGTGTGAGAGACTATAAGAATAATTAGAAGTAAAAATGGTACAAATATATGTATACACAACAATAACTGAAACAAATATTAGTTAGTTATTACGCAGAAAGTGAACATTTATGGTCACAAACGATGGCGGTGTCGTTTCACACATACTTAAACCGACAAAACGTGGAACCACGCATATATGGAGGCTTCATTTATCACTTAAAGGAAGTAGTGGAGAGTGTATTTTAGATCCAATTCTATCGAGGACAAATAATCCGAATCGATAGAGCTATCTAGATCTCTGATCGTCATTGAGATGATCAGCAGATATCTATTCTATAGTTACTACATAGTTTCCCGGGGATAATTGCTCTTGTGTAGTTGAATTGCATGCGCAAATGCATCCCTCGGTCCTAACACATGTTCGCCAAAGAGTTGATGGCCTCAAGCAGGAAATGAGAGATATCAGACTTACCAGAGAAGGCCGAGCAGTAAAAAAGTGCATAATTTATCATGTAACGAATGTACTTCCGGCAATATAGGAATTTGGAAATAAGTAAAGCATTCTTTTTATGAACATTATCGAGTTGCACTGGTCCCTTTCTGTCTACATATATTTGTATTTACATAAATGGTTTCCCACAAGTCATTTATAAATCAGTCTAAACCAACAAAATACTTGTAGATATATAGCAAGAATAAGCGTTCAAATTACTTTCAATTGCAAAATACTCAGTTTTTTTTAAGTTCGTTTTATTCCATATTTTCGTCTACTCGATCTCCTTCTTTATTCTATAAAAAAAAAATACATAATTCAACGACTGTTCGCTAAATAGCTGTTATTGTTATTATTCAAAATGTAGTAAACGAGTTTTTAAAACAACCCAATAATCAATTCAATTATGTAAAAGAAAAAAAACGCAGTTGTACTGTAAAATTAATTATAAGAAATATAAATAGACACATAATATTAGCAGTAAGACGCATTTCGTATATTATTTCTGCCTCATCAGTTATTACAGTGAATTATGACCAAGAAGAATAAACATATATGTAGAGTATTGTTATATAACAAGTCAGAATCAAACAGAATAACGTGGAAACCAATTTATTCTAATGTCGTCTGTTCGTAGTTTTTTAAATGTTTGTATCTTGTAAATATAATTTTCTGAAGTTATTTCTGTGTATTCCTGTATAATAATTATTGTAATGATATGATTTACCTTTGTTTCTAACTTATGTATGTAACAATATACAGTATATACAGTATATACCGAGTATATTGTATTTACTTATTATTATTTCCTTTAAATCAGATGGAGCGGATCACTATGAATAATATTTAAAAGAAAGAAAATACGTTGACAAACATATGACTAAGATGCGGTTTGATACAGCTTATACCAAAAGTGGATTATAATGTTACAATCATTTGATTGTAATCTAACAATAAATCAAAGGATTTCAAAACTAAGCTATATTCACGATGAAAACTCACATAAAAACATCATTTATATCACTCTGCGTACTACAGCGAGTGATATAGACTATTTATAAAACCATATAATACACCAATAGCAGTCTGAAATTAGTGGTTACATAACACAAGAGCACAATGATCAGCCAGCCACACAACACAGCCATTAGTCAGACTTGTGATGTAGGTATTTTTATTCTGGGTATACATAATAATATGTAGTTCAGCCGATATTAGGCAACACCACAGTACAACTGTCTATGAAACATCGATTACCTATTCATTATCAAGCGACAAGATACACACTACAAGAACAAGAGCGCCCCAATAAAATGTGTTGGTTTGTACCAGGACGAGTACTGTCGACTAATTTCAGTCTTAGGTAAACAAGATTGAGCAAGCTATCTATACGTGTAGTGTGCGAATGGGGGGGGCTTATGAAATAGCGCTAGTTGACTGCGAGCTTACTATATGTAACGGTATGAAAGGTAGTTCTCCAATCTGCACACCAGTATCATAATAATGCGACCGAGTCGAAGCTGCTGAAGTGATTCTACTTACATAATATATAACGGCACCGAAGACCACCAAGACGATTACATTATTTCAAACAATTATTACGCATAGATTTTCCCAATCAAATGTAGACATTCATTCGAACAAATGTAGGCGGCGTTACTCCGATCAAATATAGATTCTAATGTAATGCAGTTTATTATGATATTTACGCATGTATAAAGAATATTACATGCATAAATAAATATCTTCGGTTATGATGCATCCCAGAACCGTTTAAACGGATATATAACTATATCATCGATTCTGTCAACTACTTTTAATGTCGAATAAAGTTAATACGAGTATGCTTCAAAACTTTAAAAATGAATTAACAAAAACAAAAGTGACTGATAACTCTCGAAATTCAGTGTGCGAGCGTCGATCATTGCTGTAGGGGGAAATTCCAAAGCTAATAATGGACTAACGCGTTTTATCTGAAAACGTGGGACGAATGGGTCATTATTTCGCTACAGATATAACTTTTTAATCATTTGAAAGCTGAAGAATTACATTTTTCATATATGTAAACGGAAAACCCACTGCTATAATCCAATCTAAACTGGCTTACTGTAATTGTTTCCTTATGGAGTCACGTGATCCTGCTCTGCCTTATGATTCGATGTCTGGTCTTACTCAGTCTACGAAGATGAACCTAATTTTGGCTTGTTGTTTCGCTTTTTATCTACTTTCACTGTCTAGACCATTCAGTCTAAAGGGAATTCTGCTAATTAATTAAATACTACTACAGAGGAGATTTTAGCATCAAAAATGGGAACCGAGAATTAATAGCTGTTCAGCTTCTCGACACTTTACGAATAACGACCAATTTGATGATTCCCTTCAACAATTAGGTGATTGCACAAGAGGGTACTAAATCCGTGGCACTGACAAGAACACATGTATTTTGATCATAACGCTGCTGTAAGCAATATTTCAGTCAATCGACAGTCATTGTACAAAAAATCAAATTAAGGCAACTTTGTGGCTATCAAATATATTGAAAGATAAATATATCTTATATAGATATAGATATATACAAATATATATCAAACCATTGAAAGATTTTCACTCGAAATTTAATGCCAAATGTCGCCAATTTATGTAAACCATCTAGAGGCCAAATTTTTGACTGAATTTCAGATTATTGACAAGCAAATAGTGAACGTTGAAATTGCTGCTAAATTAAGCGTCTCTGGTTTTATTGTCAAACATAGAATGCGATTACAGAGATTCTGAATATTTCGCAAGTGTTTTATAAGTGTATAAAAGGTAATAGTTGAAATAATATATTATTGAAAACTTTAAATCATATTTTCAGGCTAACTAGGCGTATAGTTGTCATTAAATTTCAAATAATTTCCAACTATCATGAAATGAGTACGTTTCACAAAAAGATATGTATGTAAAGGTGAAAGCAATGAAACACCAGAGACACAGTGAGAACCTCAGAGTAATGGGTTAACACTGCACCAATGTGCACTCCTCCAGTGTATATTTAAAACATAATGTTTTTAAATATTCAAGTTTTATTTTATTATCCCTTATAATCAATACATTCTTGATTATCGAATTTCCAATAAAATATCCATAGAGTAAATATATACTATATTATGATATAATATCAAAGACAAACTTTATTATTGACTTTTTAAAATAAATGTTTACATTTAGCTTTAAATAAAACAGTCGCCCTTTTACTCCAAAATTTTTGTGAAATGTAAATATTTGAGTCATGTTTATCTCGGCTGGTGTTTCTTGACACTTTTTCTATTAAAGTTTGTTAAATAAGTATTTATTAAGTATTTTCTCTCTCCGTGCAGCTCTGTAACAATCAATACTGTAAAATAATGCACGGAAAAAGAATCTATAAAAGATGGAAATTGATCGTAAATCTCAGAGCATTCTGGAGAAATAATCAATCTTATAATTAGCATTGGAGTGGTTTTGTGACCCCCGGGAACAAAAAACAATCTGCCATCAAACAAACTCAAACGACGCTCCCTCCAACCAAGCGCTTAGCAAACCAAAAAGTCTGGCAGACACCAACACAAAAAGGTGTCACTGAGAAGGAAAGAGAATACAAGCGCACTACCAGGTAGCCCTGCAGTAAAAATGCAAATCTGCACAAACTTGAAAATGTACTCTGCCCGCCAAATATACCACGAGAGAGAGAGGAGATTGGGGGGGGGGGGGGGGCTTGAAACGACACTTCGGTTCAATTGTAGGAACAAAATTTGGTCCCGTCCGGAGACAGGTGTCAGACATATAACCCCTTTCTTCAGGAAATGCCCGACCAGTGTAAAGGGGGAGCTGGGTGTTGGGACAAAAGGTACAGCGTAACACCTTCAACTGCCAGGTGGTCTCTGAGCTACCTGCCAATTCGCGCTTGTATGATAGTAGCAAATTAAGTGTACCAAAAGGTTTTACTTTACTTTATTATAGCTGTATTGAATATGAGCATCATGATTAATAAGTAATTGAATAGAAATCGATTGAAGACTTTATTGATAGAAGGAAAAAACGTTACCCACATGTTTTTATTTTACATCTCAAGTATCTAAATCTACAAATTGGCGGGTATTTATTCAATTTTTACGGTCAGCGCCCTTACCAATACGCTATTGTTAGCGAGTCCTCAATAAGACAGATAAACCCTTCATTATCACCGCCCGAAAATACAGGAAGATTCCTCTTTGAGATAAGTTGTCAGAAAGTTATCTTTCTCTAGATATATATATATAGGGTTAGTCAAGTCAAAAGCCTAGGAGAGAGCGGTTATTGAAATGCTCAAGGTCGTGATGGTTTTGAAGTGGACCAGCCATAACAATTACATAATAGGGGCTTTACTTAGATTTGTTGATGACGGGGATGACGCACTTGGCCTGACGTTTGCCTACAATAATATAGTCACCAACTATGTAGATAAGGTTCGCTGAAACTTGGTCAATTCACGCATTGCTTATTAAGCTAACTTGTTACTCCAGAAAATAGGTAAGCAATGAGTTGTATAATGGCGAATGGCCGTAACACAACAACAAGCGATATCAAAATAGGGATTTAGCATGCAGGGGAAGCCTTTGCAGTTAGATGAGATATATATATATATATTATACGTAGGTGTATATAAACGGGCTTAGCCAAGCTAAGTTGAGTGTGCATTCATTCATTTAGTGAAACATTGTCAAGTTATTAAGTGGAGGAACAAAGAAATGAACTAGAAAAGAGTTCTGAATTTACGACCAGATATGGTTATCAAATGTCTACACTGGGGTTGACACGATGAGTCCTGTACAATAGTTTACTGTCACATTTCATCATTTTCAATTACAATTTTTAAGTCTCAAAAAAAAATTTGAATGTGTGTGAATAGTTTTACGTATTAAATTGAAAACAAACGGTCATAATTACATCTGAATATTATCATAAAACTAGAATATATTACAAAGGAATGTGCCAATTACATGGAATCAGCCAAAACAAGTTGAATGCTATAGAGCTATAGACGGGAGAAAAGTATGGCATGTAAAACGGACGATTCGAGAAACCAAAGCAACATAGGTATACTTTCCGGTAACCGAACATATTAATAACTACCGCCACATCAGCCAGAAGCTTAAAATTAGGAAATAGTTCCTTATAAAAGAATAGACAAAACAACAAACTGTTTTATTCTTCTCCAAAAGAAGATAGAAGGATTTTTCACTATAAATTTATTCACAACATTTATTGAACTTTATTGAACGAAGTGTAACATTGGTAATTATTAAATTATAGATTTTAGGTAATACAATGTGTGTAGGTATTGATTTTGCAAATTCAAAGAATATTTTATTAAATTGTATAAATACAAACAAGTGTCTTTAAAATAATATACGTATCACGAGAAAAAAGAAAATATAGACACTTCTGTCGCTTTACTTTTAAAATACAAGATAACATACAATCACAATGGACTTGAGGGTCATTGCGAATCCAACTAATAAATATAGATATACGCGGAGTTAACGTCTGAAATATAATTAAGAGAAGGTATTACTGATCTGTATGATACACTAACCAAGAAGAAATCAATACTTGCTAAAGGTAAATTGGCAGTGAAAATAAGAGTCTAGGAATAGTGTCCTCGAAAATACACCAGAACCCTCTTGGGACCACATTTATAAAGACGCACACACCCAGCGCCTAAAAGATAACTTAATTCTGCCGATTCCTCAACCACTCTATAATATCCTCAAAACCAAAAGTTCGAACTGCAGTGGAAAAGTTGTCCGGGTAATTTGTAATTGAAAAAAAGAACTGGAAAGTCGCAATTCATATTAAGCAATCCAAAATAGAACAACCATACGTACTATCTACCTATAGTTGAAAAATGAAAAGCTCTGCTACCATGTTTCCTAGAAATGCCAACCAGAAAATCTTGGGCCCAAGTGGATGCCGATCTTCTTTGGAGTTCTGCAGAGCGAATGTGACGTAACTACTTACTCTCGGATACAATCACTCAGAGGCGACGAAGACAAAGACGTGAAGCGGAACCAGCAGATGGCGGTGGTCGTTAAAAGCGGGTAGGATCATACTGTCGCCTGAAACTCTAGATGAGACGAGAGACTAGCTGATGACCCGACTGCCGTGATGTAGAATTCCTTTTAGACCACTTGGGAGACAGAGTAAGAGTACTTGAGTATATGGAATGCAGAGTGGAAGAGTGGAAAGAGATGGGAAGGGTAGAACCGAGCCGGCATAGAAGACTCCCCTTGCCGTAAACTATGAGCCAGACAAAGCCATCAACTGACCAGGCATTCATAATTCCATTGACATCGATTAATTGATTTAATAGGAAATGTGCAATCTACCTAATTGACTTAATTACAACAAGCTATGTAAGTCAAAAGCTACTTAGTAAATGGATGATGTGTGAACTGAAATATACTCCTCGCATTTCTTTCAATCGATTTTCTGGTGACTCGCAAAAACTACCTTTCTTGTAATAAAACTACAAATTTTACTGTTTTAATATTAAAAACAATGAGAGTATATTTTTGTTTTGGTTTAGTACAATTTCGAGAAAATATGAGAGACGACAAATAGTTTAAAGTTTCGTTATTACATTTTCCAGTAGAAATAAACAGTATTACAAGAGAAGAGAATATAATAAACTGCGCAATACAATTCGAATATTTTGACAGGTGTTCTCGGAAATAGACTACTGATACCTGACAAATCCTAGAAAATAATTAAATACTGCGCAAAAAAAGGAGTAAAGCTAGGACAGCTTTAAAACAATTCCATTGGCATAGTTATTAAGGCGACGATGACTACGTATTAATACGATAGATGCAGCTAGCAAAGTGAAGTGGGTGTGGGTGGCGCTCACACACAGACGGAGAATGCTAGGTATTCACGCTTGAATGAGAATCATAATCGCGTAGCGTTCACACGCCAGGAAAAGTACTGTATCTTGCTTAATATATATTGTGTATAGCTAGCTGTTAAGTATATATATATGCCAGGCAACAGGGCCACCTTTCATAGAACGCTAAAGTACAATGGACTGACGAAAAAGAAATGAACAGCACACAGCTTTGTCAATAAAGGAATTTAGGCAACAGAAATATTGAAAACAACGTCTTCTGCATTTGAAATTTTTTAAAAATAAATTTTAAGTTTTTGCAAAAATAAATTTGATGAAATTTAAAAGTAAAACAATCAAAAACTGTCATTTTTTAGTATAATAAAGATAGTTTAGTCGATAATTAAGGAGCATATTAATCAAAATCTGCATAATTATGTATTGTATATAATTTTATAGCATTTGAGGTATCTAGCAATACAAATATATAAATATATAAAGCAGTAAAAGAAACAAATAATAATCAGAAGAAAAGAAACAATATTAAAAGTCAATAAAAATCAATAAAAATAAGAAATTTTCTGTGAATAATTTAATTTAAAATGATATATGCCTGCTAAACCAATTAATGCATCATTAAATAAAACATGTTAAACAATTAAATATACTTTTCAAAATAATTATAACCGGAAACAGTTTACGTGAGCGCATCATAGTGCTGCACTTTTTGTTTATGCCCCATTATTCTATTTAAAGAAATAGAATCACAACTTTACCCACTACTGTTCTTTAGATACAAATTAAAAAGGAAATATACATATCTCATTAAATTTGACTTATGAATATGGGTCGTAGCACACCAATTTTAAATATAACTTTAAAAAAGGTATTATTTAATATCCTAAATCTGTTTTCATTGGGATAAAATTAAGTGGACATAAATAAACAAAATAAATGTTACTTATTGATAATCTACTGGTTGCCAATAGTTGCATGAGTAGTTTATTAATATCTTGTCAAGTATTAACAACTTACATATTCTAAAATAAATGCTAAGACACAAACATAAAGTCAATATATTTTAAATTTTACAAGTGCTTGATTTATCTAAACTCTAGCAAATATAAAAAGCATGGTCCTGATAGAATTATTTATGTTATATTTCTGCTTATCAAAGGAAACAATACACAAATAAAAAAATAGAATGAATATTTTTAAAGACAATTAAAATAAAGTCATTTCAAAAAATAATTAAAAACAGTAAAACATTTTAATTAATGGAGAAAGATATTGTAATGAAATATTTTGGAAAATCAATATTAAATATTCATTTACAAAGCATATATTCAAATTATATTCTTGTTAACTATTTTAAATCTGTAATACTGAATGTTTGTTTTAATTGCAAGTTCTTGAGTGATTGCATGACTAACTAGATTTAAATATTTGGTCAGTATCCTTGACAGTATGTGCCATTAGACATAACAAATTATATAATTTAAACAAGATTGAATATTATGACTTTATAATAAAAAATAGTATTCTTGTATTCATATTATTTACCAAAATTGTGTCTCTCCAGGTATTCTGGCTTTGACAAGATTTCATCTGAGAACTAAATAATGTAATATTATTTACTGGCTGATACAAAAGCCATGTCCAACTATAAAAAAGAATGTGTAATATATTTAAGAAAAATATAATAGAATCAATCCCCAATAATGAAATATCGAAATTCACTAAAATATCAAAACATATTGTTCAGCATTTTATGATAAAGCTGTTAATTTAAAAAAATATGTTTCACAAACAAATAAAGCTTTGCTAGCTTTACATATACTATTGATTAATCAACCAGAAACCCCCTCATCATTCTAACTCTGTATTCTTAATGAAACTGATGTTGTGTTGATCTTATAGAGAAGTAAAAATATGTAATGCAGTAAACTCAGCATTTAATTGAAGCAATATGACATAGCTAAGTTGCTACAAATATATAAAATGAATAGAAAATATAATTATTAAGTGATATTTTTATGCTGCAATCTCATTAATAAATAAATATTATTTGTGAGGCTTCAAGTGATTTGTAAAATATTTATATTTATTTCTTTTCCTTTAGTGTAAATGGATATCTTAATTTTCTGTGATTAAATGTGCAGATTTGTAAAATCAAAATATACCTGTGTAGTATTGATATTATAAATATACCACAGGTACAACAAAACTATGGGGCTTTTTTTTTTCTTTCACATGAGCCAATGTAGAAAACAAAAATAACTGATTGATTATTTATTATAAAGTATGAATTCCTAGTTATTTGTGATCTGACATGATTGATTGCTTTTATAATGCATATAATAAATAATAAGTAATTGTTTTTTGTTGCTAACCATGATTTGCTTGTTTTAATAATATATATGAATCCCAATAATGCAATGCTAAATAGGGTGAAATATGAAAACAGTCCTAAGTCAGGGAGCTTCTCAAATTGATTTTAAAATTAATAAAAACAAAATGAATTTTCTTGAAACAGTCATAAAACCAGGTTAAAAGTCTAAATTAGTTCAGTTAGTTAATTTATAGTCATATTTGCTCAGTCTTGTTTCATAGAAATATATTCAAGTTGGAGGAGCTCTTCAAGATTTGAAGAAGCTTCTCAAAATGAATTTTAAATGAGTAAAAATGGATTTATATAATTAACTTCAATTTGGAGAAGCACTTCAAGTTAGATGGTATAACCCTTTAGGTCCAGGTATGTAAAATATGTTTTCCACATGCCTGTTTTTAATTGGCTATCCATTTTACATCATTTTGTCATAACAGCACACTATTGACTCAAATGTATCATATGTACAATGCCCTGTTTTCTTTTTATTAATATAATGCACAATGCAATACATATGTTATAATAAAATGATAGTATATTAAGTTTGAATAAATATATCACTTATTTCCCAAAAAAATTATTTTCCAGCAAAAATAGGTATATAAAATCCATTATAATAGCCACTCCTTTTATGTGATTTCTATATTTTGAACTTTAAGAGATGATAAATAAAAGGCAGTTTGGATTTGATTACCTTAGACACCATACATTGTATTTTAACTATGTCTATTATTCTAAGCCTAATCTAAGGATAGTAGATTTTTTATATATATTTAATATCATAAAACTTAATATTTGATTTGTAAAGACACTTATATGAATGCAGTCAGATAGTTAGTAATGCAAATCAATGATAAGTTATAAAAAAAATTATATTGTCACTAATATGATATTAATTTTATTATACTACAACTAGACAAAAATTATATAAATAAAAATAGATATAACATTTTTTTGTACTGTAAGATGATTGATTAAGTTTTAAAGGAAAGACATAAGGGCAAGTTATTATTAAACAATTAATGCTTTAATAATATTAAATTAATGTATTACCATATTAATTAATACTAAGTAATATAATTTTACTAGTATACTAGTAGTACCCATTTTATTAATATATTTATAATATATTATTAATTATGATATTATATAATAAATCTATTAATAATCAAGCCTCTGAATAGCTAACCATCCAGTATATGTGGTGTCAAAGTGAATGAGTAATTTTAATTAAAGTGTTTGACATAGTTCTCAGATTCCTTTTAGTGCTATAAGATGATTAAGGCTAGGGTGTGGCACAGGCATTAATATCTAACCTAAAAATTTAATTATATTTATATTTAAATTTAACTTTATTTTTAATACTAATTAATACATTGTCATAAACATAATAATTAATATGAATTAATATTATATTAATACCCATAGTTTATATATGTAGGTATATATAATATACTCATATTACATTATTAGTAAATATGCCTTTGAGTTGTAGCATTCATTTACTTTAGCAGTGTCTCATAGTTAGTAATTGAGATGTATAATTATTAATATATTAATTAATATTATCACATTTGTAATTATTCAAATGAATATATTAATGAAAATTAAAGTAGTAAAATTATATTATTTAATAGTAATTATTAAGGGGCACTAATTCTAGTCAGCCTAATGGGAGGATTAAGTCTAGTAAAATAAGGGATAGGGATTATAAATTTAAAATAAAATTAATTAAAATTAATATATTAATTATTAATGATAATAATCATGCATAAGTGGATCTCTAAATATATGGTGGCACTAAAGTCAATGGATAAGCATGTGGGTTAAACCTTGCCCTTCTGATGAGATAACTTGAAAAATCTTGGGACTTTATAGAGTTATGCATCATATAAAAGTGGTCATCATTATTACTCGAGAATCTCGAGTAATAAATTTTCTTACTATTACTCGAGAATCATTCTAGAGTAATAAT
>JAYRBW010013097.1:0-13174 GCA_036023295.1 Invenusta paracnida | reverse complement strand
TCTATCGACGAAAATTTACAGCGCAATGTATATGAAATCAATAAGAGTCAAAGCTCTATGTATATTTACTCTATGGTATTTGCTTTAAATAGTAGAAAAAAGAGGTTATTTCATGTAATATAATACAAAACACATAGTATGGGAGCTACTTCTGAAAATTATTAAAATTTGAGCACGCAAGATTTGTTATGCTGACTGAATTTCTACGATTGAAAAATGTGTAATTCTTGTGTTCTGCAACCAGTCACAAAATGAGATAACATTTTACTATTTTGCCATATTTAAAGAATACGGCGTTTTCTTTAAAATTGCTCTGATTTTCGTGAATATTCTTAATTTTTATAAAATTATTATTTTATTTTTAATTGACAAATTGTACATCATTTGAATTTTCCGTATGTATTGTACACTTTAAAACACATTTCAGACAAATAAACCGTATCATATAGTTTCAATGTGCGTTTAAATTAAAGTTCCTACCATAATTTTGACTAAAATCTATAAAAAGGTCTGATATATGCATTAAAATGTATTTGAAAACTAAATAATATGGTTTATGTATTTTAATTTTGTTTTAAAATGTATAAACTACATTGAACATTCAAATGATGTACAATTAATTTGTCAATTGAAACTGAATTTATAATTTTATAATTTTTACCAAAATCATAGCAATTTCATAGAAATCGCCGTATTTCTTAATATATAAAAATAATTGAATGTTAATATCTCATTTTGTTACTGATTGCACAACACAAGAATTAGGTACATATTTTTCAATCATAGGTTATAGTAGCAATTCATTGAGCATAACAAACCTTTTGTGCTTAAATTCTGATAATTTTCAGAAGTAGCTCTCATACTAACAGTGTATCTAGTGCATTACATAGGAGTATCCCATGTACTACTAGGACTGGGAAAATCCAAGAGCTATTTATAGATTAACGCATTTTATATGCAAAAGTGGAACAAAAAGTACAATGATTTCGCTAACAGATATCTTAGCTAAAGAGCAATAATTTTACTAAAATGTTATATCATTCAAAAGCTGAAGATTTACATTTTTCAAATACGAAAAAAAATTACATATTTTTCAGGTATGTGAGCGGAGAATCTGTAACTACTAGCAATTTAAACTATAAGCTTATTGTAGTTGTTTCCTTATGGAGTCACGTGATTTTCTGCAGTATCATGATTGGATGTCTGGTGTTACTCCTCAACGAAGTTGCACATAATTTTGGCTTGTTAGTTCCATTCTATTCACTCCTATTTCGATCATAGATATTTAACTAGTATACTAACACACATAGGTATAGTATTTAGTTTATATAAATAATTAAATATCTATTATTTCTATGGGGAGAGTGATTAAAGGAAACCAAACAAATATATTAAGTTTGTATTAATTAATATATTAATATATATATTAATAATATTAATGTATTCAATTACAAAATGTTAATCGCAAATTGAGTGGAATGCAATTTCGGCCACACTATAAATGATCATGAATCTATAATATCAAAGTAATAATAGTAAACAATTGCATCAATTAAAGTTGTCAATTTAAATATATTCGTATCACAGTTTAGTTACAAATTTTAAATTTACACGTGCTATCAACAGATACCTACAATTATGCGTATGATTCAAATTCTCATTCGACAAAACTAATCTCCAATATAGTTTTCATTTTATTAAAAATTACAGATTTAAACACTATTCAAAATAAATTCCTACACACTCATAAATAAAACAAGATATGTGAGTCCAGATTTACTCATTTTTCTCTCAAAATAAATGTAATAAAAGCTTATTTATTGTAAGTTAAATACTTATTCTTGCAAACCAAAAATTGATTTTAAGAAAAGAAAAATGGTAGGTACAATCTGTTCAAAATATATCTGTTTATTTTGTAGTTTTTCCAGAGAATTTTGTCGCATATTTTCAGTCTGTCTTATAATATATGATTATTCATGATCATACTAAACCCAGACTATAAATTAGGAAAAATGAACACTATAAAGCTTTTTATTTTGTAAAAATGGAATTAATTCAAAAAATATTTAGAAAAGTTAAGAAATAGGATTTTATAATTTCTAATAAATTTTAAACGCTCACTGACATTTCATATTATATATATATTATGCGTTAGTAATATTTTATTATTTAAAATGTATATTTAGCCATTGTATTTGTAATCATTTATTATTTTATAATAAGAAAAAAATAGGTTTAGTTATGTATAGGTATATCTAACTGAACATAATAAATAACATTATCATGAAATGAACACCCAATATTTAGTTTATTATATGGGAGAAAGTTTCAAATAAATATATTCATTATTAAATTCATTTAAATAATTATAGATATTTAATTTATTGTTAGTACCTATGTCTAATGCTGGCGTTGCCATTTCAAGACGTTTGGTAATTTCACAATCAGTTATAAGCACAAATCTTCCTTCTGCAGCTTCGTCAACGTTCTCAAATGCTTTACATATTTTCTCAACACTAATTTCAATATCATACAGATCATCAACAGCAACTTCAATATTGTCCGCATCAAACAACAGATCATCCATATTAAAGACAACTAACCATAAATTAAATCTGACAATTTATATATTTAAAATATTGGTTAATCCATCAATTATCATATATCTACTTACAGTTATTGTGCATTGCTAAGTTATGAACATACGACATGTTTACATAGCATAAAATAACAATGGTATCATCATAAAACAAAAAAACTGTCTTTTTATGATGTTATGTGTAATGTATTTTAGAATGTTGTATATTTGTGTTCGTAACTTTCATTTCATAACATCGAATGCTATATAAAATCTAAATTATTAAATTACGTTAAATTACGTTTATAAATATTTCTTTTTAGAAACGTATTGAAGTATATATTCAACTATTACACATAAAAGCACGAATTTATCCAAAATGTATATAACGTTTCTATTTTTAGATTATGAGAGTTTTTCCGTTTAATCTTCTGTCTTACAATATTTGTGAGAATATATGCAAAGTCGGATTTATTGTTTTACTTTAAAATTTTGTAGCCATGCAAATTATGGGACGTCATACATGGTGTACACAAAAAATAAAACTCGTCTATTTATCAATTAATCTTCTCATTAGTATAAATATTGTTTTATTTTTAAATACAATCAAAAAATTATTTTTTGCCTCCTATTATGCACTATATTTTAAAAAAATAATTTTAAATAATTATTTTCGTAATTAAAATAAAGATATAATAAATTTGGTTTGTGTTTCATTTTTAAGTGACTATAATGTTAATAGATTATTGATAATATTTATTTTTATGTTATAATGAAATAATTATTTACATAGAGTTATTTTATATTTCAAATAGTAAATTACATATACAACGACATTTTTGCAAATTTTCAGGCATTTTTGTTTTAAACTGTAAATTCTTATGTATTTTAAAAGGATACTGATGTGAACTGGCACTATTCATATAATTTATTAATTAATACAGATTAATAGCATATAATAGTACTTATGATTTAATAATAATATAATTATAAAATAAAGATTCCTTATACAAAAAAAACTACTATATTTGTGCATAAACTGGGGCATAAACTCCTCATAATTAGAATAATTTAAGATATTTACATATTTACAAGTTTAATAAATTATTATCTTTAAAAACATTAACTAATAATAGAAAAATAATCAATCAAAAAGGCCAAATATTTAATTTAACATCGATTGCAAAAGAATATTTATGTGCTATATACAACTACTCGTTTTACTAAATAAAAATTATAAAAGCCGCTCCAAGTGGCTTGAGGAATTTTATACGAAAACACTTTAAACTTGTCTCCATTTTCAGGACTTCATTTCGCGACTAGTACGTCAAAACGTGGAAGACTTCCGTCGCTTTCGACCACGAGCTGTCAAACGACAAGATGGTTCGGTCTTCGACTGCCAACTGCACGTCATGAACTGCCAATTCCCCTGGAAGGCTTGATGACTCTCATGCCCTGCCCTCTTGGCGATCCCATCACTCATATTAGGCCTCACGATGTTCACAAACTCAGTCTGGCTTGACTCCTACAAGTCCCGCAAGTTTGTTGTCATCGGAAACGAATGTGCAGTTTAGTTTAGTATCTGTTTCCTCGAGTCTCTCCTTTTCTTTTCTTGTGTTTTATTACAAAACAAAATTGTATTTTCTCCTCTTATTCTTGACATCTTTGTTTGCATGATATGCTTATACAATAGTTTGAGTTGCCGCTTTACTTTTTCATCTCTGGTTCACCTGTATTTCGAAACATACAAACTTATTGTTATTGCATAGGTGTGATGATTACAGGCGACTTAAGAACAGAATAGTCATGCTTTCTTTTTAATACGAATTGTGGCTTATTGTAAACATATAATTCGTAAACGAAATGCGTTGTATATTAATAAATACATGCCTATTTTGATAATGGGAGAAAATATATACAATTCAAATAATTCTTTTTTATTTACAATAGTGTATGTATGTCTGCTTAGATATAGTATTGCAGATTATTAACTGTTAAAAATATTATTACATTTTACGCAGTAAATCCAATTTATATTAAAACTAACATTTAAGTGTGTCTAGTCAAATCTTGAATAAATTTAACTGTATTTTCTTGTTTTCTAATATAGATAATTTTTATTACATAATTGTACAATTAAAAGTAAATTTTTCACAAGTAATTTTCGATTTACTACAAACATATATTTGTTTGAAAATGTATCAAATATTTATTATGTTTTAATCATATGTCAATACTATGTAAAACATAAATCTAAGTAAAATAACTTAAATTATAATAATAATAATATGTACAATAATACTATGTACGCATGTTTTAGTATTTAGACTTATGGTAATATTGTGCTATATACATATTGTGAATTTATTTAGTTTTGATTAGCTAACCAACTTTTTGCCATTTTTGGTGATAAAAATATACATACTATAAATCTTAAAATTTCATTGAAATATGATAGAAAATTTATTGTTGTCAATATATATTGTCGAAATATATTGTCAATAATTTACTAGTTTAATTTTAACAAAGAGACTGGGTAAAAGATATTTAAGTGAAAAATTGGTTGTACTTTGTTTATTTAATTAATTGATCTTTTTGTATTAGTATATAAAATAATTTTTCTTAATGAGCACACATGTTTAGGTAGTAATATAAAAATAGTATTTAAAGCAAATCCATTATAGTTTTCATTTATCTATCCCACGAGTATACTTTTGCTACAGAAAACTTTATAGTGTCTACTATACGATAACTCACTCATCTTCACGTTTCATGTTTTAAACATGTTCCAATATGTTATGAATAATGTTCACTTTAATACTTAAAATTATATTACATTTGTAATAAACCATTTTTGCACTAAATAGTGAAAAATAATTCTATTCCATCTTATATCTTTCAGAAGACACAAAATCCGTGTAAAATATATTTATACATTTTTTATTATTATAAGCAGTAAATCAATTTTATACTTGTCCCACCAAACTCAGTTACTTAATATCAAAAATTACTTTGTTTAGAATTTAAAAATGATGGCATAATTGTTATACAGTGTTTGTATTTTTCCAATAGATAGTACTGTGTTATATTTAAAATATTAACGTAACATAAATCATTTTCAGTGAGTCTAATATGTTGTCAGTATCGAGGAAGAGTTAGATCGCTGAATTATATTTACAAACGTATTTATATTTGGAAAAAATATTCTTTGTCGTGTTACAATTCATATTTAATGCTATACCTATGTTGTTACAATATAAACATGTAAATTGCGTAGTATCTAAAAAAAATGTAAATAAATTAACAAAAGTAAAATTTCTTAAAGTGTATCTAATTACATAAAAGACAAGAGCGTCGGTGATTAGCTTGAGAGATGCTAACGGCTTTAGTCATTTAATGCTGAGAAAAATAGGCCTATCTTTGACAGCTATAATAGAATGCATTAACAATCTCAATTTGATATCATCAGGGTAATCGCCAAGCGCTAAGAAACAAAATTCACCTAACTTTCATATGTTGACCACAATCGCAAAATGCACAACATTTTCGATGGAAATATGTTAGATTACCATTCTATGTACCTGTACATATATATTGGTTAATTTCTATGGTTGGTACCATAAAGTAATTAAACACAGAGATTTCACTCTTATTGATTCTGTATACAATTCAATACTACAACGTTAAATTGATACCTAAAAGCCATAGCAAAATAATGTTTAAATAAATGATAGCAGTTGAACAGTTTATGTGATAAAGCAGTTTTAGATATTAATACAGGTAATAAATTATTTTTTACAGGCAGCTTACATATATTAAAATTGTTTAAATATATTTGTTCTTAAAATTAATTTAATAAAACTATTTAATACTTCTTTTTATAACCCATTTACATTAAATTTATTTAAATAAAACGATTTTATATTGACGAAAATTCACAGCACAATGTACCTATATGAAAACGATAAAAGTGAAATCTCTGGCCCATATTAAAGAAGCAATTTTACTTTAGTAGCGCCATTAAGTAATTACGACTCTAGAATTAAAGTAGTTTTTATTCCAGAAGCAAATTTTAACTAGTGGCTACTAATACGTCACGCACAGCATCATTATCCCAGCTGATAGCTTTGTCGTACCTACGTTTATTGGTCAGTTGGATATTATTAAATGCTAGATCAATAATGCATTTATAAAATAAAGATAATTTTATTTCGCTGTATAATTTACAATAAAACGCTTTTAAATATGGATAATTATATTATTAAAAAGAATAGACCGTTTGTAGGCAAAATTGTATGCGCGTTCAGATTGTGTACGAGGCTGCAGTAGAGGAGTCAACAGATAATTTGCGCATGAATACCCATTGTCGCCTAGTAAAATACCTGGTAGTTCACCATTTTCGAAGCGCTCCTTTAAATTTGACTCGTGAAACATTCTGGCATCGTGCACACTTCGAGGCCATCGCGCAACAATACTTCTAATGGAGTATTTGTAATCACAACAGGCTTGTACATTTATAGAATAAAAAGATTTTCGATTAATAAATTTTTGCGCGTCAAGTCCACCCGGATTAGATATGGAACGTATGCACCGCCAATTGCTCCGATTTCTCTAGGAAAATTAGCTACATTATAGAATTGTTGGAAAACAAAATTTACTTCATTTTGAGTTGGCATTCTAATGAAATCTTAGCGTAAATTTGCCAAGTTTGTTGATACTTCAGCTACACATTTTGAAATAAATGGCTGACTGAGACAATTTAAATCTCCTAAAACAATTTGAAATGTTCCTGTTGCGTAAAAACGAAGAGCGGATAATACCTGTAACTCTACACTAACCGAATTATGTCGTTGAGTCAGTCTTGATAAATTTTCACGTAACATATCGCAGATAAAATGGTCATCTCTTTGGTAAAGCAGAATCTATAGCTATAAACTAGTTTTGAGTATATTTTTAAAATGGGTTGATTGAATCCCTCAAAATATTGCGAGGTTAGTACTCGTCTTTCTAAATAACGCACTCAATTAATATCATTTACAGTAGCAATAACATTCATATTGGTCATGTGTATATCATTTATATTATTAATAATTGAACATTCCTAATTTATTGCTGTAAGAATTCCACCATATCGATTAATTATAGAAATTATTTTAAAGAGTGTTTCGACAAGAGCGTTACTCGGGGAAGCTTTATGAACCAATAATAACGTTTGCAGTTCTTGAATATTCTTTGAAACTAATCTCCTCATAATAACGTCTTCACAGATGCATCATTATTCGCATAAGTTGAGTCGTTTGGACTAGCTGGACTCGACAAAAGATATAAATCATTCGAGTTGTAACTTCGGCTGATTTCTGTGACATTTTAGAAATCGTCCTGCGTTCACAAATGGCCTATAAAATGAATAAATATACCAATTATTGTCTTAAACATGCATAATGTTATCGAGATTGGCATTTTAGGGGTGCATGGTTGGTTCACATTGTATCAACATTTATTGCACAATTATATATCGATAAAATCTTATTAAAAAAATGCATATAATTTATCTACACCGAAATAAAATAATTTTTTAGGAAGCAGTCTGTGAATGTTACTATTTCTCAAAAAGAAAAGCGAACAATAATGATAAAGTTGCATATTTATGAATTCCAACATATTTATGTATATATATATATATATATGGCAAGTTAAATGTATTAATATTATCACCAAAAGGAAATATAAAGAATGCATACTGTCAATTTATTTGAAATATTCTGAATATAACATGCAACATTTGCACACTGGATATCTTTAATAATAGAGATGCATACCAATAACATGCCTGTCAGAGTTGATAGAAATTTCGATACATTGGTATGAATTATCGTTTCGCATTTGACACCTCTGCTGCGAGAAATTTGGGAATAAACCTTGTGCGTTGGGAAATTTCGTTATGGCAGATATATACATACTATTATATAGGTATATATATGTAAGCTAAAGAGTTATGAGCTAAAGCTACTACAACTTACTATAGGAAGATCTAAAATGTTGATATCGCTAAATACTTATCGTTCTATTCTGTGACAAGATATAGGATAAGCAGTGGAGCATAATCTTGCCTGCTAATCGTACTCAGTTTATGGCTAAATATTACACAGTGTTCGAATATATTATTGGAATACTAATAACCGACTAATGTATTATATCGCTGTACATACAAGCAACTTCAGAAGAAAGATATTTAATTAAATGCGACAGAAAAACAGAAACTTATTCAATATTTTATACCATTTTTTGTTCACCATTATTATTTATTTATATTTGTAGTATAAGCTCGAAGACTAATAGTTAACTAATTGTTTTGCTTTAGAGACATACCGGGATCAATTATAGGATGAAAAAGATACTTATGGAGTGCACTGAAGGTGTTAATTAAAAACAATTGCACTTTACTATATTTTAAAACCAAAGTTATATATAGGGATTATATATTTCTTTATTATTATATTGACTGATTGATTTACACTGAGAGGGTCAATTTCATTCAGTAATTTTTGGCGGGATAGAGAAAAACCCTGAAATATTAATTGATGCGTGATTTATCTAAATAATCTATAGATCTATATTCCAGTTAGCTGGGTATGATATACTACGAATCCAATAAGTCAATTGATTGGCACAAGCTTTCACTTCATATTCCAACAATCCATCATTGCACTATAGATGATACACGATAGTTCTTTATCTATTATCAACAAGTATACATTATAACGTATCGTACTGCCGGATGTGTTTATACCAACCACAATTATGACAGTATCACGCACATTTTCTGTCAACAAGGAATTTGAGTCGAATTCTTAATTTTTCTTTCAAAATTTACAATTGTCCTTTTGTTCAGCCTTGCGTGTTACAAATATGTATTACGGTCCAGAGAGAGATTGGGGGAATCAAAATGCCCCCACAATCGTTACACACCATCGCTGTAGTCACTCATTGTATATAAACAGGAGTCAATTAACCAGTCCGACGCCTGCTAACTTAAACTTACAAATAAAACAGAGTTCTGAAGAGCTTCACGTATAGTTAAACGAAGTTTTTTTGTAACATATTACATAAAAAGGTGTCAACAATTTTTTTACAAAAAAATTAAAAATTAAGCACGATAGCCCATGATGGTCTCTAGGTGATTACTTTCTGTTCTATATGTGAAGCTTTCGTCATTTTCTGCCCTAGAATTTTATGAGACATACTGTATTCGAAATAAAGCCCATGTTTCAGGTTGTTTCAAAAGCAAGTTGCTGCTAATATATCATTATTTTTCATCTTAATAGTCTTCCGATTATGTATATTAAATAAATATCTAACAACTTAACACTTTATTAACTTTGACACAAATGAATCTTGGTGAGAAAGAAGAAAAAGAAAATTATTTTTAGATCGATAATTAATTAACCCGGAAGAACTTCGTATGTAGCAATTCTATTTTTAATTTTTGTGTCCGAATTTTTTTTTGTGTAATACAATCAAAATTTGACTGGGAATCCTAACGAGAATAAATTAAAGTGACTGCCTACGAAGTCATAAATAGTAGAATTTAATTATTTCTGAAATGCTTCAATTGATCTATTTTTGTTATCTTTGATTAAATAGAATAATTTGCTTTACATTATATGTATGTATATCTCTGGTAAAATACATTTCTGAATGATATTTCCAAGTTTGTTTGTATAAAATAATTTCTATTTTACATCTTAGTTTTATGAATAATAATACTACAGTGCACAAGTTATATATAAACATATTTACATATTAAAAGAAAATAAATTCCATTGATTGCAGAATATAATTTTGTGGTTTACTTTTAAACGCGCTTAGTTTTGAAAAATATAGAATTAAAAAAATTAAAGTTAAGAAAATATTTTTTGTTTTAATGAACATGACTATAAAATCCGAAATATTGAGATTTGATCGTAATTTAGTTATGATCGTAAAATATGTGCTCTGTTTTGAACCGGCATTATAGGCCGTTCCATTATTATTAATATTATTGTTTTATTACATTTTATTTTCATAATACTTTATTTTTACTGTATAATTTTATTTGATTACTTATCGATTATATGAAATAAATTGTCCATATTTTTCAGTTCACTGCAATAATTGGATGCTCACCGTTTGCATAAAAGAAGAATTCAACGGAATAAATCAATAAAGTAAGACATTGGTTTTTATTTCGTTTCAACTAATCAATAATACATTCTTTTTTCCATTTTGTTCATGGATTTATTAATTTTTGTCAATATTAATAAGACAAAGGAAGTTAAACATATTAGTTTTACTATTTTTTTAAAGTGATACATTTTAGAATCATTTTTATCATTTTATAATCATTTTATAATCATTTTTATCATTTTATAATCATTTTAAAATCATTTTTAATCATTTAATCATATAAACCGCGAAACAAAGGAGCTAACAATAGCAGAGACTTTATCTAAGAACATGTAAATGATGGATGACTTCGCTTACGGGGTGAAACATATGTTGTCTATACACCCCAGTCTCTAGCACGAAGAGGCCTCTGGTATTGCAATATAGAGACAATATGATTTTGTAACAAAACCACTAAATGAGCTTTAACCGCTTTACCTACTGACAATTTACTTTTCAGCAATGCTCCCGCAAAGATTTTAACTCTTAACCACTGGAAATTAATAAAACTAGACAAAAATACTTACTTATTAATAGAAATTAAAGTTCAAACTATTATAAATTTAAAGCAAAAGGGAAAATGTTTTGCTATTGCAATGCAATTAATAATATACACACGCACGTATATATATCAGTTGAAGATATTTTAAATAATGAAATGAGATCGTTTTGATTAAATAAAAACCAAGTTGGAAACATATAAATTTAGGTATTATTATAGGAATACATACTTACAATAGACATGACAGACAAAATAAGCATTCGAAAAGGGGGGTGCTCGGTGACAGTACAGCTCCCTTCAATTGTATAGATGTCAGAATGCTCAAATATTGATAATTAAAATGTATTTATCAAATCGTCCATTGCAAGGTTGACAGTTTTTGTAATTCATTTTTGGATTATATACAATGTAACTGTAGAAAAAAGTTTTATGTTTATAATTAAATTTTAGAAGTAATTTATTCCTGATTTTGAAATTCTTCTCTTCTCTTCTCTTCTCTTCTAATATATATAAGAGCGTCGTCAATATCGTTAACGAAATCTTCATTTACAGAAATTAAATTTGAGCTTTAAAAATCCCAAAAGTAAGCTAGCCATTGTTTAAAAATATATCTAATTAAACATCGAGAACTATGTAGAAGACATATTTTAACAGCACGGTTGACTCATAATTTCCAATAAAAGGGCCAAACATATAAGTTTGTTCAATTTTTTTAATTTCAATATTTTGTGCTTAATAAGCGTAACACAACACTAGCGTTACATTTTGAGCAAAGTGTATCCTATATCACTATGAAAGTATTTCCAAGAAATACTTCCTCAATATTTGCATAACTTTTCTTCAAAACCGAATGTCACAGACGCCTCCTCGATCACAAATCTAAACTATCACTAATTGCCGCCTCATATCGCCCTTGAACGGAAGCAGCAATAGCTATATACACGGGTGAATCAATATAGGTTGGACCACCGCTCACACGAAACTGCGGGGCAACACGAAAGCGGCTAGAATATAAACCGTTAGAGAGAGAGAGAGTGAGAGAAGAATGAAGCAAAGTTGGGAGAATAAGTGAATGAAGAGGAGGAGGAGGGACTACCAGACAATATATTATAATAGCCGTTCACTATCCGACTCATTTACAGAGAAGAAAGAACTGCTTTTTCGGGGAAGCAGTGTTGCAGAAGAGAGGTATTTATTTCTAAGAGGTTTGTTTGCTCCTGTGGTCGGTGGGTGTAGCCTTTGCACAAACGCGACACGACTAGAAGAAGAGTGTATATGGCTGCTACTATGGAAAGGATACCACACCCGCGCGACTGTAGATCTTTGTGATAATCGATTATCTGAATAACTTAAAGTGTCTTTTCACTGACAACTCATTTGGGACTCACTTCGGCAAGCAATGCCCATTGAAGAGTTAGTTATTAGGAGGTCGTCTGGATGTTTAGCGCGATATAATAAATAAGTTAATGATTACATCGTCAATAAAGCCTTAGTTATTGCGTGTTAACATGTAGGTAAATACCTATTATATATATATATATAGTATTGATTTTCCGATGTTATATAGTTTAGTATACTGGATCATGGAAGATTTTTTTAACAAAGCTTGATCAACTCTGGCTGACGTCAAAATCAATAAGGCAGAAAGTCAATATTTTTTATCGTAAATCTTTGCTATTATTGTATAGTCAATTAAATTAAATTAAATTGATTAGATGGATTTTTGATCCCACAGATTTTAGCGAAAATTGAGAGTCGATAAAAGTTGTTCAAAGACTTTTTCATTTTATGCGGGAGAGAAAAGTAAAATTAACATTATATTTGAATGAAGAAAAGTCGACTTTTCTCTCCCGTGGGAGAGAAAAGTTAGTTTTCTCTCCCGCTAAAAT
>JAYRBW010013086.1:0-13175 GCA_036023295.1 Invenusta paracnida | reverse complement strand
GGAATGCTAAATTACTGAAATTTGAATAGAAATAATTTGGGATGCTAAAATACAGGATTTCCCACATGTTAATACATTCATTTTTGTTTTTTTTAACATTTTGTCTAAATACCTGCATATGAGACTCTCAGCATATAACAATTTCTTTAGGTGCTGAGACTCTCACAACCTATAAATTATGATATTTGAAATATGTTTAAAATATATTGAAATTTAAAAAATACCAATTATAAGTTGTTTATCTGATGTTCATATCATTAATACTAAAATATGAAATATGAACAATAAAAGAACCATATCCATTGGAATGATTTAAATTAGGGCACATAATTTTAATAAAAATATAATTGAGCAGATGTTTACTGCACTTCTGTTATTACTTAAAGGTTATAGTTTGTTCATTTTAGGTTTGTTCAACTTAGGTTATTTGTTCACCAAAAATATTTTCATTTCACAAAACTATCTCTAAGCTATAGTATTGGCTACTACTATATTGGCTATAATAGTATATCTCAAAAACAAATGTTCAAATATTTTATTAGGCTTAAGTTACACTTGACTTTAATTTTGGTAATTTTACATATGCATTATTCTTGGATGCATATATACATATAAGTTTTAAGTCATACATGTTTATTTTAATTCACAGCTTGCTGCATTACTATTACCATGCTATTATAAACTTATTGTAAAATATACAATATGACATATTTAAATAAATATTTTTATTAAGTAAACATTTCTGCTTTTAGACTGCATTTGTCTGACAGTTAGATGATTTAATAATCTGAACATTAGACACTTTTATATCTGACTGTTAGACACATTTTATCATTAGACAAATTCATCTGACATATACTATATAGACCATTTTTTTGTAACTGTATACTTCATTTTCAATATATATTTTTATTAAGAGTAAAAGTATCATAAAAAGCTATGCTCAAAAATATATCTTTATTCTTATCATGCTGTTTTGACTACAGAGCTCAGTACTATTATTGTTATAATAAAATTGATTGTCTTTTTATTAGTAATAATAGACAGAATGTTTCATTATAATAGCCACTACTTTTAAATTATTCTATTCGATATTGTTTAATTGTTAATATTTTTGTAGCAATAGATATAAATAATTGTTAAATGGTTAAAAAATAAACATAAATTTAAGTATAATAACTTATATAAAATAGATCATTATTTGATTTAAGAAAACCTGAATTTTTAAATGACAAGTAAGTATAATATTTAATTGATATAATTAAAATAATCTGCTATTTTTATCATTAATTTAGTTAAATTGTAGTGCCTATATTATAGGGTCAGGCAAAACTGTACCAAGATCAAAATATAACTGATTATAAATATTTTTGATATTGATTTAATTCATATAAATGTTGTACAATATTATGAGTATAATATTTTGAATATAGTTCTTCAACATATACCCTCTTATTTATTTAAATATTAAAAATGGTCATTTATTATGTTATTTAAATATATATTTGACTGGTTGTTATAAATCATATAAAAAATTATATTATAGCTTACTTTTTATAAAGTCAATTTTCATTAATATAAAACTAAATAGATGTATGATTGACTTTAATGCATGTCATAAAATAAACTTGTCATTGTTTATAACTGCCAGCCCCATATTGGAATAATTTATATTAGACATATTTCAAAATTTATTTTGCACTCAATTACACAATTTTCTTAATAGCTTGTCACTATAACCCTATTAGAATCTTTGTACCTAAAGGATATTTTTTCTTTTAGGTAATACAGGATTCAAATTGTTAAATAAATCTATTCTATTATAAAATCAATTTTTTTGCTCTTAAAACAAGTCATTAGGCTTGGAGATTCATTCTTTGAAATTAAGTAAATACTTTAGGAGCTGATAATCAATTTCAGAATTTGGGCATTCTTTTATAATAGATGACCCAGTGTTAAATCCATATACTCATTATATATGACCTTAACTTACTTTTATTTATTACTATATGCTTATTTTACCTAAAAATGAAAAGCAAAATTGTTTATATTATGAGTTTAGTTTATTTAAAAAATGTTTTTATTAAATTAGTTTTGTTGAAAAAATGACCTATTATTATTTAAAACATTTTGCATTCATATATTTAATTACAATGTAGATATTTTGATGTTTGATATAGATGTTGTGTTTTGTATATAGGATAAAACTCATTTATTATGCAAAATAGAGCTCTACTATAAGCGGCTTCAAATTGTGCAAGCACTAAGATTACAGAAATGGAGCTGCACAACCTAACCAGAAATTACCATGTTTGGCGATCAGTTAAATATATTTTTGAAGAATCCTAAGTATTGTTGGTTAAACTTATATTTAGGTATGTATATTAATTTTATATTACCTACATAGTTATCTACTTCATATAGTAGGTCAAATTGCACATAACAGATATAATTCAAATACTATAAGTTATTGAATAAACATTTGTATTAAAAATAATTGTGTATTTGGTGGTTGAAAATATATTAAACTCATACATCTTCCCAATATTCACTCAAGTGCCACTTTCACCAGTAATTATGATTAATAATAATGGTATTATCTGTACTGAAACATAGACTAATAATATTTGTTTATATATATTATATAATATGTTGTTAGTAACAAGTTGGTAAGTGCCACATCAAAAATATACTTTTGCTTATACAAATATACATTATCAACCAATTCCAATTTCTTATTACTTATATACAAATGGTTGCAAATATTATAATGATGTATAACTTAACTTAACCTAGAGACTAAATATACCACTAGCACTTATACTGCTATGTATATATGTATGTTTAGTGCTCATCTTACTGAGCCACCATTTTGATAAAATAAATGTAAAGGATTTGCACCGTTAGACAAAACATACAATACATAGACATAGTCGAATATAACATTATTATAATATATATATTAATATATTCTAGTGGGCAATTGTGTTAAATAATTTAAAATAATATATGTAATATATTTTGATATATTTAAATTTATGAATTATAAAGAGCAAAGAATAATTGAAATATTAATTGTCAGATTTTTTAGAATGCTATTAATTAATTTATTATGTTTTAAATATTATCTAGTTTTTGTTTTATTTCATTTTAAATTGTGGAAAGTCAGTCAGTTAGAACAGTATGAACAACCACACCAACCTAAACATTATGAATGGAAAAATAACATTCAAATTATTTGTCAATCTCAGATAATCTGTATACAAACAAATGGTTAAAAAATCATATACACAAAAGTGATAAATTTAGAAAAGGAAGTTGCTTCATCAAAAAAGAAAATTGAAGAGTTAGAGGAGAAACTTGAGAAATGGGACAAGGACCAAATAACAATTGAAAGTCCAAAAACTGTAAAGGCTGAAAAGGAAATAGAGGAACTTAGAACTATGCTCAAGTTGATGGAAGTTAGAGATAAAAAGAGAGATGAGGATAAAAACAAAGCAAGAACAAGGAAGCAGACACAGATATGAAAAAGAAACCAAGTTAGACAGTTCAGTGGTAAAGAAAGACCTGAGAAAACAGATCAGAGAGGTACAGAAACAAAAGAAAAGAGAAAACAATATTATTATCAAAAGTGTTTAGGAACCAGAAAATGATAAGGAAAAAATAGAATAAATAATAAATATGATCACCAAGGAAAAATCCCAATGAAGAGTTGAAAAATTGGACAAGGATGACCCAAACAGAACTAGGAGTAGACCAATCAGAGTTCAACTTGGAAAATGTAAAGAGATTATGAAGATTATTTTGGAGCCCATTTCCAATATATAGATAAACAAAATACTAATAATAATAGTATCCTCTTAGAAGATCTCATAGAAAATGAAAATCTAAATATGCTCAATAATACTGACATCTGCAAAGGTAAATATACCAGAACAGTTAAGGAGAAACAAAGACTACTGTGCACTATCTAATTTGTAATGAAAACTTTTTAGATAATATAACTGAAATTAATATTGATGAAAACAAAGAAATAGATATTGGTGATCATAGTCTTATTAGAGTTAATATAGAATATAAATTAGAAAATAACAAATCCAGAGAAACCCAAGTATCTCAATTCCAAAATAATAGTTGAAATATTAAAAACAGAAAATCCTTAACAAATTACAAGGTAAAGGTTACCTTATGGAAAGCCTAAATAACATGACAGTTACAACCAACAGGAAATTGAACAAATCATGAATAATGCTGCTCATATATCTTAAACAAAAAGACCATTTAACCAAATTTAAAAAAGGCTTGATGAGCAATTTTATAATGCACAAGATTAAAAAAGAAAGGAAATCAACGGGTCAATAAGAAATGAGATTGGCTGAAACAATAAGCAAGACTTTAAGAATAACTACAAAATCATAAAAGAAGCGATAAAGCTTTGTGAGTAGATAAAGACAGTAAGAACAAGAACATTTTAGAACTTATAAATCAAATGATAACAAATTTGTCCAGAACACCGATATTGAAATATTAGATAATGATGGCAAGTTATATAATAAGAAGGAAGGAATGGATAAAGTATTAAACTTCTGGAAAGAACTAACTCAAAATAAAATAAAAAGATCTCACATATAGTGAATGAACAAACTACAGAAGACCAGACTGATAAAAAAGGACTAGCAGACCACACTTACAGTAAAAGTAACTTCACTTGGACAGAAAAAGTAACTATCACAGAAGAAGAAGTAAAAGGATCAACAATTTTTTAAAGAAAACGAAGTTTGTAGGACCAGATGGCATTAGACCTGAAATGTATATAAAAATGGCAGAGGAACAAATGTTCATCAAGATTATGACTCATGCTTTCAATAACATACAACATAATATTCCCTCAAGTTGGAGTTACAGTAGAATAGTCCTTGTTCCCAAGAAGAAAAATAAAGAACTTTCAGTCAAAGAATTGAAAAGTCATTGACATTTCATATAACATTTTAGCTGATATTATAAATAAAAGAATTCAATTTTTTTAATTAAAAAACAAAATTATGGAAGAAGAACAAGCAGGGTTCACTTGCAAAAAACGATTAGAAGAACATCTTATACAATTACAGCTTTAAATAGAAAAAAATCATAAGCAAAAAAAGAAGGAAATTCTCTGCAGCTATTGATATAGAGAAATCTTTGACTCATTGGAAAGAGAGGATATTATATATGGACTAAACAACATAAAAATGGAAAATAGTATTATTATTACAATAGCTAACATTTAAAAGATATATTTGTTAATACTACATGAATGGTGAACTTATTTTATAGGCGAAGCAAAAAAAAACTCGAGGAATCAAGCAATGTTGCAAGATATCACCTACTCTCTTTAATATATCTATGAATAAAGTTGTCAGAGAAGTAAATAGAAGGTTTCCTATAAAGAAGTATAATACAAATGTTTTGTTTTGTGCAGACGATGGGCTCATAATGGCAGACTCTCAGAAAGAATTAATAGCTAAAATTAATATCAATAGAAATGAATATAAAAAATTAGGCCTAAAAATTAATGATGATAAAAGTGCAATTTTTATTTTTGGTTGAGGAAATGAAACAAGTATTGGTGGTATTAAGGTTACCAAGTAGATTAAATACCTTGTGGTAAAGGTCAAAGACACTAAAAATATTTTCAGGCAATATATTGAAGAAAAATAAAATAAGCAAACAAATATAAATTCTGGATTAAATATATTCTAAAAGGTAAACATTTACAAAGCTGCAATAGGTAAAACACCCTGTAAAGGTACAATCCTACCAAAAATTATATATGGTATGCAGGCCATCTAACCAAACAAGAAAGATATACAAAACATAGATTCAATCCAATCCTGTATAATAAAAATACTTTTTAAGATGCCCACCAGAACCCCAAACACCTAATTATGTAAGAGGGGAAATAGGGATTAGCACACATAAGCTTAGGGACATTAAAACTAAATTTTAATTTAAATTTTAGTTTTTTCAATGCATACTGCAAAACACCTATAAACTTAAAAAACATAATTCTAAAGGAATAAAACAAAGAACATAAATGGATTAAAATTTTTTTAAAGAGATATGGATTATAAAAGTATTAACCTTGATGAATTTTGAAAATAAATCTTTAAAGAACTGAAAAATATGATTACAAATAGGAGACTTAGGTATGGAAAAGAGAGATGGAAGAAAAAAAGTAGCTTAAAAGAGTACAAACAAACCAAAAAAAAAAATAAAAAGTGAAAAATTATGGGAAAATAGTGAGGGAGAAACCCTGGTAAAAGACTATCATATTGGTGTGGCTGTAAATAGGAAGGACAAAACACTGTCCATGCAAATGTGATGAAGATAGAACATACATAAGCTAGCAAGCTGTAAGAATTTAGAAAAAATAAGAAAAAATACAATTTACAAATTGACAAAAAGAATGAAATGAAAAAATAAATCAAATGTTACAATTAAGAAAAGAAGACAAAAATATGACTAATTACATTCAAGCTATTAATAAATAAATCATGATTCTAAAGAAGACATACAGGGCTGTGGAGAGGGGCATTTTTTGTTCTATTATGGCATTAGATGCTTTTTTGAGGTAGGGCTTTTCTGGAGGTAGAGTTGGGGGTGCTCCTTTTCTTGGGGGTAGCTTTGAGCAGGCTCTGAGGCTTGGTCTGCATATTTTTATTTTTCTCATCGACTCTTCTCTTCCACTTTTTATGTTGTGTGCTATCTCAAAGGCATTAAACAACATATTGTTTTCGTTTCATTTTGTTTGTAAATATCAGAGTTGTTAGGGTTATCTCTCTAATTTCCTAAGTTTAGAGAGTAAGTACAAAAATGTAACTGTTAATAAAATCGTATATTGTAAATCAAAAAGTAGACCTTTGCCTGAGTGTCAAGGCTTCAATCTAAAGGGTTATAGGGTATCATTTACATTAGAAAATGTTATCTTTTATAGTATGAAGATGCATGTGTGATACATGTATTTTGTATCAATTAATACACATAAATAAATTGTTACAATAACAATTCTTTATCCCTAATTGCTTCAATAACAATTCTTTGTCCATAACAAAGTCATTATTGCCATATCCATATTCATAGTTAAGTTAAACCAAGGTACATTAATATTTAAAGTATACATAATAAAAGTATCCACACAATAACTCACCATCTAAGAGTTTTTTGTGTCATAACAAAGTAATTAGCACCTTTGCAAGCACAAAGTGATTAGTACACTTTCAATAACACAGTAATTGGCATGTTTGCAAAAACAGAGTGCCATTACAAAGGCATTATTCTTAATATATATATTTTCATTTCTTCATTTAAGTCATATTCACGTCTCACTTATAAAGAAGTAAGTTGGTTACATACTTTTCTATTGACACTTCCTATTATTATTATCTCTCGCAGATACCATGCATCTAGCTGCAGTACTCTCTTTAGTTATGCCTATGTGATGAGTTGAAGTTGGTGTGTGGAGTTGCCTTTTTTGATAACAGGCTGATTGGTGATGGTCAATCATCTGTCAATGACATTTCGGCAATCAATAGCAGAGGCTGCAGAAAGGGTCCAACCATGGTGACCTTGGTTGAACCAATATTTGGGATAATATTTTGATGCCCACTTAGTGTTATTATTATATGAAAAACAGAATTTTGTATTTGTGTGTATAAATTTAAATTTTATCGGAGTTCCTTAAAAAGGACCATGTCTTTAAAAGCGTTTAAATTTGATTGTTGAGGTCCTTATAAATATATTTTTACTATAGAAATAATAGAATTATTAATTTGTATAATCGCTATGAATTATATTCAGAGTCTATTCTTAATTATTGTGTTTTATTTGACTGTTTATACATATGGGACAAAGTATTTGAGTTTATTTCAAAGCTTTGAACATAAATTAATTATGTATGCAAAAGAAGCAGAACAATGAAGTGGTGGAAAGGATAAGGGCTTTAGAAGATCTCAAAGAGGTCAAAGAATACAATAGAAAGAAAGAACATTTGCTGTTGGAAGTGGAAATCGGCAGATCAAGGTGGATATCCACTGTGGGAAGGCTTTGACATTTTTAAATCCCAAAGCTATTTCTAATTGAGTTGAAGGCCATGAGGAAGCTACAAGAAAATGGAGAGAAGAGTTAGCCAAACTTTAACACATCTATTAAATCTATACTTCCATGACTGGTCATATATATACCTACTGTGTGTTAGTTTTGATTTTTAATAGTTTCAGTGCTATATATTATAAATATAAAAATATAATCATTGTTGATATAAAATAATTTTATATGTATTAACATTTATTGTTAAAATTTGGATACACCTCTCATAATTTTAATGGAAATGAGGTCCTTAAAAGTTATGCCAAGTTCATAAATTGGACTTGCTAAGAATTCTGTACACACCCTTGTCTGTGTTTTTTAATATACATATTTATATTTACATGGAATATATAATTCATTGTTTTTACCCTGCATTTTTATTTACATTTTGTTGAATGGCAGCACAGCTTACTTAATTGTGGACATTTTGATATGAAATATGTGCTAAAGTGCATCTTCCCTTTTATATGCATCTTTTTTAATACATGCATATTTTTCATCATTTGTTTATTTAAAATTAGGTTGCACATTTGTTCTATATACTTAAATTCAAACTGTGAAAGTGAAAAGTTCTTTATATAAAAATTAGTCAATGATCATGCCTTCATGTAAATGATCTGAAAAGCTCATTAATTTTCAGAAGGGATAAACTATGTTTTACTGTAATTGATTGAATACTGAATACTGTTCAACAATCAATTTTCAATTCTCACACATGTTAATTATCCTTTTGATATTAATAAATTACTGAAAAATTTAAGACTCAAGAATTTAATCTACTTTTCTATAAATATTTATTTTTAATATGTCTGTCTTATTTCATTTGTAGCTAAAACCAAACCTAGAAAATGATTGCATTTTTTAGCAAGCTTATAATTCAGAATAATCAATCTTTAAAAAATTCTTATACATATGATAAATCCCTGATCTTCTCCTGCTTCAACCCTACATCCCTAACTGAAAACTATCTGAACTAAAAACTGACAAATTCTCTAGACTAGAATTGTAAATATATTTTCCTTTCGCTCCCCTATATCAAACTACACCTCCCTCTTGAATGAGCATTCTTATGATCCTGTTTGTTCTAGTATTATCAATGCTGTTTGTGTATATATTTTTCTTATTAAAATCCATTTGTAATTATACTATGAAAGTATATAATTTTTAATGACATATTAATTCTTATATATGTCTTCTTTTTTTGATTTTCAGTCTCCAGAATGGCAAAAGTTAGTGATTATTTCGATTTTTAAAATTAAAAACATCTAATTTTACTTTTTTGTAATATATACATATGTATGTAAAATATAGCATGTTGTTTTCAAATATTTATCAATGTTTAATTTACTTCAACCGAGGAATAAATACATATGTTTCTCATAATATTTCAATAAATACAAATATTGTTTTTAAGTGAAAATTTTATTCATCAATATTTTTATAGATTATTAATTTCTGTGTATGTTTATTATTTTTTAATAATATTTTGAATAGTTGTTAAATGCGATACCTACTAGATAGGGCAAACATGTCAATATTTATTCAATTAAGCAAAGTCCTTTAATTATAAAGTAATCAGCAAAACATGTCAGAAGATATACATATAAACATAACATAACAATTTTTTAAGAGTAGTGGTATTTTTAAACCAAAGTTCAAGTTATGTTAATACATTTTTAGCATACTCTACTTTAGAACTCTTAGCATTCTTTTAGAGAATCATTTAGAAGTTTAGTGTATTTTTAGCATACCGGTAGGGAACTCTTAGCATACATTAAGGGATTCATTTAGGAGTTTAGGACATTTTTAGCATACCGGTAGGGAACTCTTAGCATACATTAAGGGATTCCTTTAGAAGTTTAGCGTATTTTTAGCATACCGGTAGGGAACTTTTAGCATACATTAAGGGAATAATTTAGGAGTTAAGGACATTGTCAGCATACCGGAAGGGAATCATTTATAATTTAGCAATTTATTAATTTTCTCAAAATACAGTTAAATATAGCAATACTACTAAACTTTAAGACAAGTAGTATTTATGTAACCTATGTATAATTGTTACGTGATTATGGTTTGTCTCTGATTAATAGAAAGTAATTATGGGTGTTCCAGTAAGTTTTTCCCTTAAATACGATTTAATACGGGCACATAATTCCCCGTTTAATTACAATATTCCCGCGTATTTAATAATTTGAATTTGGCGCCACACAATTCCACGCACATTTAAATTTGAATTTGGCGCAAAGAGTTGTTTAAATAGACAAAAAGACGCATGCGTCTCTTAAATACTGTTACAGCCGTCTCATTGGCTGGCGCTTGCTCGATTCTGATTGGTCGAGAGGTTCGTAAGTGATGTGTGTGAACCCCCTGTCTTTGTGACCGTGATACTCCTACCCTACTACTAATGTACATGTTCAATAATCGTCAATTAACACGTTTGGCGCTTCTAGGTATATTTACCAATAACAAATATTTGAGATGAGATAACATCATTTTTTTCTTGCGAAATATGTACCTACACAAATGATGAAATGTCATAAAAGGAATAGATATTAGAATTAATAAAAAAAGTTACATCCATTAAAAAATTCGTTATTTGACGTCTTTGGCGCTTCTAGTGTTAAACTACAAGTCATGATATGGAAAACACATTCTGTCCTACGTTTTAGTAGGTGAGAGTTTTGTTTGTGTAATCTTGAAATGTCACTTGTAAGATAGTGGAGTCAAAAATTGTAGTAGTATACCTATTTTCTGTACCTACCTATGACTTAAAATGGGACATTTTAACTTAAGCAAATTATTGGAACTCCTTAAGAAAGTTTTAATATATGCGTCTTAAATTTAACAATGATGAATAACAAGCATTCTTGATTTTCTTTTAAACATTGTTTAAAAAGCTTCGTAAAGTCATCTGAAAAGGATTTACTTTATATTATCAATAATTATCAATTGGGTCAATTTTGTTACACTAAATACTGAAGTTTTTCAATAGAATTTGTGTTTTGCAAGTCTTCCTTTTTTATTATCATAGGTAATACTAATCTCAAAATATACATACAAGGAGTTTTACCGTTTGGGAATATTTACAGTAATTTAAAATTATTCGTTATATCGTAAATGTTATTCAATTTCTGATTGAATATTATAGTTAGAGGCATTTTCATTTCAGAGTATTCGCGATTGTATTCATGGAATGCTAGAGTTTGAACCGCTACATATTAAAATCATTAACTCGCCACAGTTTCAACGCCAACGTGACCTTTCCCAGCTGGGAGCTTGCAGTTATGTCTATCCAACTGCCGATCACAAACGTTTCGAGCATGCTTTGGGGACCTATCACCTCGCTTCATCTCTTTTGAAAAATATTGTAAGCAAACAACCGAAACTAACGTGGTGCCTTGAAAAACATAAACAACAGCGGGAAAAGGATATTTTGTGTGTGGAGATAGCCGCACTTTGCCATGACATTGGTACGTATGTAAACACCTAGATCATATTTTTATGTTAAAAGCTGTAGTAATGTCTCAAATTTTATCTCATTTTATTCTTTTGTAGGTCACGGACCCTTTTCTCATTTTTGGGATATTAACTTCATTAAGCGCATGTCGAAAAAGGCAGTACAAGTGCGTCACTTATACAGAACTATATACACTATGACCCAACGACATAGAAAGCTCTACTTAGAATAAAAGTATATATTTCAAACTGATATATTTTGTTAACTATAAAGTAACCAATTCCTTTAAAACTTTACAATCGTCTAGAGGCCATTATGGCTTATCGAGACCGCTTCGTCATATCTTCTATTAACAATGTAAATTAAAAATGTCCGATATTTGAATTTGAGTGACTCCGTTGAAGGGAGGTATGAAAAATTTGCCCACAATTTGCCAAATTTTAAGGTCTTTGGGTGCTTATTTAACGAGATAAAGCCATTAGAAATATATACTTTTCATTCTATATAAAGTTTTTGTTAATTTCTTTTGTAGAAATGAATGGGATATACAATAGTTATGTTCTGAAATAATTCAGGTCTTCGTCTATTTTATATCTTACTTTCAGCATGAAACATGGAGTGAAAGAATCATTGATGAACTTTATGGATCCTTGAAAAAAGAATTTAATAACGAAGGACTCGATTTTGAGGAAATCGAGTTCATCAAAAGCTTAATACATGGCTACGACACGGATGCTGATAATGCTGATAATGATGAAAATGTAAGAATGAAATTTAGCTTTAAAATAATGCAGAATCCTTTAATTGATATATTTTGTTTAGGTATCTATCTTGATGCTTGATATTGGCCAATTTAAATTATAATCAAGGTTTTATGTAAAACTACGAGCAATATAATTATACCTATTTGAAGTTTCCCATTTCTTTTAACAATTTAGTTAGAAAATTTAATAGTTACTTCATTGTTAGATCTTTTCAATTGTTTAGTTCAGTTGAGCCATAAGTATTCAGTAATACTACTGTTTAAATTTTGTTTACAATTTTACGGATATAGTTATAAATATATATACATATATATCGTTTTGATTAATTTTTGCTTTGTTGATTTTACATATTTTGCGTATTTATATGCGGTATATATAGTGTGCTCATTGCAATCTGTGATTGTAAACATTTCTATAATAAAGTGTTGCAAAGTGATTTAATTATTTCTGTCTACATTGATATCAATTATTTACCCTTCGTCCATTGGATTGAGGGGGTATATATTTTATACTACTTTTAAAAAGGGGATATTGGTTGAACGGTAAGATGCATTACCATGAATGTTTTACTCAGTGAATAAAACAATTCAAACTAACTAAAGAAACTATTAAATGGAATTTGGACTATTTCAACATACTATAGGAAATGGTTGAAAGTAGTATATATAGCATTGTATATGCCACAATAGCCACCACATAGTGTTGTTAGAGAACCCTGAATAAAAGTAGAGTTAAATTTTCACTTTCGATAGGATTGTTTATTTAACCCAAGTTGTACACGCAGCAGAGGCACCTGTCCAAACGAGTCGAATACCTCCCCACATCCATAG
>JAYRBW010013075.1:0-13175 GCA_036023295.1 Invenusta paracnida | reverse complement strand
ATATTATAATACCCATTTATATCTGGTTGAATATTTCTCTTATTTTGTATTTGGAAAAATAATGATTATGTTAGCTATAATACGAAATATATTATATTGAATATTAGCGAATATTGACTAAATTAACATTACGTTTTATCGCTTATAAGTTAAATGATCAAAGTATCCCTTTTATATACATATACGCTTAAATATTTTTTTAAACATATTACAAAAGTTGAGTAATAATATTACTGTCATAAACATTAGTAAATATGTATCACAGAATTCTCCATAACAGCATTATAAAAAAACACACTATAAATATAAATGATATATAAATAATAGTATATTTATAGTAAAATCAATATTTTTCATTACATAATATAAGATCAGTATAAATTGTCAAGTAACGAACTATAAAATATACAATTCATTAATATTATGTATTTAAAGAAAATATCAATAATCAAAACAGCTCGATAAGAGTATAGCAGTACGATAATTAAAGCATATGTTCTCTTATTAAAATGATAATATAAGGAATAATCATAAAAAATTAGCATTTAAATTTTGATTTGAAAACAATGATAGTTAATAGTTTAGTTAATAGTTAATAGTCCACGTTTTGTATGAAAGTTCCTCCAAAGCATTGTCAACAATCATATATAGGGAGTAATCAGGTGCAATTTTCTCTTGTGGCATAATATATTACTGAGCTGAAGAGTTCTTTAACTTACTTGGCGCACGAAATCATTATTCATATAGGGAGCATTATTTTATATTTTATATGGAGAATAACTCAGATAATAAATAAAACAGTATCTAAACTGGCAGAAAATAAATAGAAGAGTCTTTAGTTTTGTAGGCTTAGAAAAATGAATTTAAAAAAATTGGCGTTTTCTTCTTGTGGCTAACAAGAATCTTCAACAGGCATTTCTTCAACTTCGACGAAACCGCCGTTGGAGTGATCGTTCAATCGTTCAATGTAGCCTTTGGTTGCATCAAGGTGGACATTGTCACCTTAATATTGGGAAAATACACGCAAGGTAACACAAATATTTATGTATAGATATAGGGTGGATTGTACTACTAACATCGCAGGGCAAAAGAGGAGGAGCTATCGTGTAAACTGGAAAGATTTCCCGCCTGATATCATGAAGACTTATATTTTTAGATATTCAAATTGATATACACATTTATATATACGTTTCTATTTACGACGTAGGATGTGTGTTTTTACCTTCCTAATAACACATCTGTGTTCTAATCAACGCGCCAAGTTTAAATGTAATCAGTTTTTTAACTTACACTAATACAATAAATGTCAGGAAAATGTATAATTGCTACTAACCATATCACAGAGTATACAGTGATATTCAGAGTTTCAACTATTCATGATTTATGTACTCAATTTGAACAGTTGATTTGATTTTCTAAAACCTTAACAAAGAAAAAATCGAAATAGCGTATAACGACATGCTTCGTGCATTTCTATACATATCATCGGTATGCAGCAATTGGCAAAAATTATTAATCTAATTATAATATTTTACATAAGCCTATAATGATGTGTACTGAAAAACAAGAACATGTAGTTATATAATATTTTGATGTTTGTCTTTGTTATGAAATTTGTATGCAGTTTGATACTCCAATTGTATTATAGACATATGGAATATAATGCTTTAGAAATAAATATCAAATGCTACAATAAATTACAAATGTAACTATAATATTTTATATCCAGATATTTGTGATACGCTAAAAGTGTTAATATTATAAAAATAAAATTAATTATTACTACTTTATTTTTCACCCATATACCCCAACTTTATTAAAATACGAGTTTCTATCATCACAAATGACAGTATATGCGATGTATATGGAACCAAATAGAGTCGATAATTTTTCTATCAATACTCTATGATCAACACAATCTCAAAATAATTGATTAGCAAGTGTAGTATATTAACCTAATAAATGTTGCTACTTTTTAGAAATAAATAAATACATATATTTTGCACCGATAAACTTATAAAACTATTAAATAAAGAAAACTAAAAAAAACTAAAATTACATTGGTTTAAAAATTTTGCTTTTATAGTTAAAAAAACAATATATTTCAATTATATTTTAACCATGCTAGTAAATACAATTATTTAAAAATACAATTTAAACCTTATTATAATTATAATTTTACAGAATTTAATATTTAAAAACATACGGAATATCAAAGATAAGTCACTCGTAATAAGCATGATATATTTTACATACATAAAATAGCCAATGTAAGCAAATGAAGTATCACCTGTTTTGAAAAAAGTTGTTGCTTTTTGACAGCCCACAATACATGGAATGCCGTACTCACGAGCTACCACAGAACCTGGAGAATGAGAAAAAATGAAATATAAATAGAAGTGCGTGGAACGTCTGCTTCAAGTTATTTATCACCACATATTTCTTTAAATGAATAATTTCATTAATTACATCAAATAAATATAATTTGGTGAGCTACATATAATTATTAAAAAAATCCTTTTTAATATATTATATTAGAAATGTTTTTGTTTTTTTAATTTGCTAATTGACTGTTCAATCTCTAGTGAATATACAGATTTTCAAAGTAGATCATTTTGATTTTTATAAAGTGTGATATGTACACACCTTTGTACAATATTGTCTTATATTTTAATTTACACATAATGCTTTTTAATAAAAATGAATATATTTTATAACTGTTAGTAAACGTAATGGTACATGGTTAATTAAAGTGTAGACGAATACGATGGTAAAACTATATCATCATTTTTGCATTTAATTATTGTTCATTCCATGTAATGTATATTAAAAAGCCTGAAATTTGTATCACAATAAAAATTCATTTATAATATCAATTATTTTGATCAAACAACATAAGTTATGAGAAATGAAATATGTTTCTTTATAAATAACAAAAACTTTCACCATAGGGACTTCAATAATTGCGGATATTAAAAAATGCATAGTATATATAATTAGAATAAAACATTATTAATTTACATATTCTATTAAAAAGGGATAGATATATGAGATACCCGTAGCATTTAAATAATGTAAAGTTTTTATTGGAAGTCAAAAATTCCACTAAATATTCTGAAGAAATTTAGAAATATTCACTCCTTACTAATAAGTTGACAAAGTAAATTAAAAGTTTAATTATACATCAGTTATAGCAAATGTATTAATTCAAATATTGCGTCAGCCATAATTGAGATTGCATATGTTTTATCGATTTTTTTACGCAATATCTGAAACACACGCTACTAATCCAAATTATATTTTAATGTCAAATGTAAATTATTTTATTTTAATCATTAATGAGTATTTCTCTCCGAAATATAAGTTGTTTTGTTATTTTTCTTTATAATTTTTGGGATCATTTAGGAATTCTACAAACAATTATATAAAAGAGTATTTTTCATAAAAAGCTTACCGTGTGAAAGCAATCCACCTTTCTCTGTCACGAGTCCTGCGATAAGAGGGAAATACGGTGTCCATCCCACATCTGTGTAGGGAACAATCAAAAGGTCGCCTCTCTATTGACAGAAAGAAGAAAAATCATTCAGCAATCATAAAAAAATCAATGATAAGTTATTTATCTTAAACAGCTTCCTTGTATGAATAATTAAAAAAAGAGTAAAATAGTAAAATAAAATAAAATCGGAAAAATAGAAAAACATAGCCAAGTGTTTATGCAATATTTTGGATATATATGGAATAGGATACGATATATGATATTCTGCAGATATTAGAAAACTTGTGCTCACAATGACATGTTTTGTATTTTTATGTTTAGTTTATTCATAATAAATATATAATATAGTAAAAAAATCTTGAATCTTTCGTCATAGATAAGTAAATAAATACATAGAATTTGTAAAAAAATTTCATTAAACTATTATATTAAAATGTATGCATATATGTATATATACATACAGTATATTATCATTTACTATTCTTTAAATACTGCTATAAATTTTTTTATTTAAATGTAATGGATAATACCAAACCTTTCAGTTGGTAGAAAGAGTGTTCGCTGCATTTATAAAATAATGAAACTTATGCCAGAATTATCGTTAACCTTGTAAAAGTACAGACAATAGATTTAATAAACAATTATTATTCCTTTTACGCGAAAAGGAAATAGAAGAAGGCATAATTACAAATTGCGTAAGTAAATTATAATCAGATTATTAGGAGTGACATAATATATGCATAGTTTTAATAAGTAAATAAGTCCTCTAAATATGTACTACATAATACTTCATTATATTAATTATTCTGAGCTGTGAAAGTGCAATATACATGTACATACATATATATTATGTACAGTAAATAACTTACATTTCTTGATGTAAAATAATGTAATTTGTACTTGTTTCTTTCTTTCCTATCTATGCATGCTTTATATTATTCTTTAGTTACGCCCTATCATTATAATTTAATTCGTTTCCGTAACTTGATATATGTATGAATAAAAACACTCCCCATGCAGAAATTGGCTCATTGATGTATCTATTATATACTCCAAAATTACTGAACCAAATGAATGTTTATTTTGTGAAAATTTAATTTAAACATAGGTATATTTACATTAATTTTTTCTATCATATTTTTCTATTATATTATTTCATTTCTATTTTTCTATTATACACATTAAGTTATATTAATTTATAAATGTATTGGTATGTTTACCAAATTATAAACATTATTGATTATACATTTTTTTACAACTTTATTTTTTTAAATTTGCGATTGTAATCATGAAAGTACTGTAAGCAACTATGTATATTTATAATATAGTTGCATTTTAATTTTAATTTCGAGATATTACTACTTTATATATGTTACGCATTATCAGTTACAAATATGTTACTCTCAATATACAGTCAACTTTTGTATACTTTATACTACTAGCTGTATACTTGTATTTCGGTGGCCTCTTTAAGTGTTGAGATGACGCGAGCGGTACAGGTGATGCGTCCAGGGCTCACTGGCATTCCTACTAACTGGTCAGTGCCATCGCTGTTGATGACACCTTCTTCTGATTCATTAAGCTAAACAAAAACAAGAGTAGAAATTAGAATATTTATCGGCGATATAGTTAGTGCATAAATACGTTGTAAATATGAATAGTATTTAAAATAAAACTCAGCAAATAAAAAGAAACAAATTAAATAAAAATAATATATATAATAGAAATTTTCAGACTTAAGGATAGGAGTAAATAATAAAAAATCATTAGAATATATATATATATATATAGAGCAATGAATAGATAGAGAAACACAAATATCTTTACATGAAATATGAACTATTGTTTATAGCACTGTTTCATTTTATAATATACATAATCTATTCTCAATGATATAATAAGGATACTTTATGAGGGATACGTTAAAAAAGATGACTTACAGCTTTTGGCAAACCACAACTGACTTCAGGGAATGTCAAAGCCATTTGTTTATCCAAAATTCTTCTTCTACGAAATGCTCTGTTAGAAAAGTTTTTAAAAATAAGTATATTAATACAATACTCGTACTGAAATAATTCATAGAATTTTAGCAGAAAAATGTAGTTAATCATTTCTCATTATCATATTTAGTTACTAATAAAAATAATTTGAAATTAAAAGAATCCAAGTATTAAAAACTTATAAAAGGACAAATATAACATTTAAATAAATTAGCATATAAAACAAAATAAAATATTAACTTTGAATTATTAAGGTTGCATAAATAACCTGCATTCTTACACATATGAACATTTATCTACAAATATATAACATAACATTAATATAATTTATCTTTACATTTAACATAATTTTATAATGAATAGCAAGACTTACTGAAGAACATATATTTAAAAGATTTTAAAATCATTACTTACATATAATTTATTTTTTATTTAATGAGATGCAAATATTTTAAATTCTGAATAATACAATTTAAAATACGGTTTGTTATTTATTAATGAAACGTGAATTAATAAATCAATACATTTTTTATTATACGTTATCGATAAAAATGATGAAACTACATAACTAATAGTTAAGCACATCTAAAATAAATATAATATATTCACAAATAAAATATACATGATATTAATTATTGTTTTTTTGTTTAAATACTAATGACTAATCGATGAATGCATTAGCTCACCTGCCAATGAGCCTAGGGCAGCGAAGCCCATCACCAGCCGGTAGGAAAATCTTTCGCAGCTCATCATGAGTAAGAAAGTAAACCAAATCGGCTTCAGGAATCCGTCCCTCGCGAACCATCAGCTTGCCCAATCGCAGATAACCCTCCTTAATGACATCAACCATCACGATGGATACCGATTTTCCCCACTCCCGAAGACCGACACCTTTACGTGCTTTAGGGACCGCATAACTCAACATCCACCTTAAACGGATAAAAAGGAAGCTTATATTACACATTTAAACATTATTATAAATATAGTATTATTATATTTATTTGTTATTATTATTATTATTAAAATTATTATACATTTGTACAGGTCGAATTTTTTAAATTTACAATTATTTATTACTTATTTTGGATTTTAAGGTAACCTTCATTATATAATCACACATAGTATAGCGATGTTTAATACTAAGATTAATTACCTTTGAAAGCCGCCTTTTATTTTTTAATTGCTGGAACACTAGAATAAAGCACATTTCAATAGTACTCGCCTTCATTTATCAGAAGCAACCGCAGCATTAACCTTATAAGAAATAAACAAAAATATTTGGTTTTGTTACAAAATTTTACAGAATACAGTTTACTCAATTACATTATCTATTATAGACTTATTATATTCGTATATGTTAATAGGGGAAGTATTATTACGAGTATTTGTATTAATATTATTTATTCATCTATTATAGGAGTAGATTTACTCCATAATAAAAAAAGATTTTAAATATCAGTTATCGGCATCCTATTTTTTTTAAATACATATATTTTACCAAGTCACAAATATGTACATATGTAAGTTATTAAACCAATAACACTACAATTAAACATTTTACAAATACGCATGAATACATAACTTTTTTAATTATGTCATATTTACAATAATTATTTATTTTCTCAAAATGTTTTTTCGTTAAACATACTTTATATAAAAAACATAAAAGGTATAGGCAAATACTGTCTTACCACGGAGTCAGTATACATTGGTTTTGACTACAGATATTTGTTTCACTATACTATACTGTGTTATTAGTAGACTAATTAATTTTAAAACCGATTTAAAATGTTCATAAAGTTTTATAACGAAACGTGACATTGTTACGGACTGGTTCAAAAATTAAAATGTTTCCAATCGAGTTTTAGAGTCTACATTGAGTCATACATTTTAAAACACAGACAAGGAAATCCGCGTAATGGAATAGAACAAATCAATTGGATTAGTGGCAAATCCTCCATTAATTGTAAATAATACTTTTAAATTTAGAAAGTTGTAAATCTGATTTAAAATTGTTCAGGGTAAGTCAGAAAAACCAAGAAAAAGTTTAAGTTAAGTCTAAAACATTTTAAAAGTTTTAAATCACACTTTAACGTTTCAGATTATTCATTTTCGACGATTTAAAACTTGTTTTAACATTTAAAAGGTTTTAAACCAAGTTTGACTTCACTCAATGTACTTGTATATTATATATTGAACAATATATATCAACAAACTTACTTCTGATAGTAAGTCAGAGGAATTGTTAGTTGAGAAATAGCTGATTCCGGATCCAATTCTACTTTGGCTTCCTTTTCATAGCTTTTACTTCGAACCATTGACTGTAAAATAATCAATAAATAAGATATAGTTACGTAAAAGTACTTATTATTGTTTGGTATATTATAAGTAATCCTTGTAACTGACTTTACATTTGGATCAAATTATTGACATATTTAATAAATATCAATGAAGTCAGGTGAAAAAATGATTTGTTTTATTGCGTTCTTAAAAAGTTTATTTAAACCATAAAAATCTAAGAATAATAAACACTTTGATAACAAACTAGCTGTGTATTCTAATTGTTTAGCTCCTTAGAACATTTCAAATATTGTATTTTTAATATTGAAAAATATCTACATTTTTGTATTCAATTAATTATGAATGCACTAAAACTAATATTAACATTCGTTTTCATATTTTGTCGAATAGTATTTCATAACATTTTTTCAACATTCTAGATAAAAAATTCAAATTAATTAATGTCTATTAATATATATTATATAATAATCAATCTAATGAATTCAAATTATCTCATACATATTAATTAAGTTTGATATTTTAAATTGAGTAAACAAATAGTGTAATATACTTTTGACAGAATATCACTCTTCTATGACTGAAGTGATTGCTTTATTTAACAACATATATATAATACAAAAAATATACAAAAAACAATTTTCAACGAACAATTAAAACTATTATTCTAATAAAGAGTATTACTTTAACAATACAGTATCGTTTATAAATCTAATATTTTTTATTAAATTTTCCTTACATGTTTGACAGTATAAACATATTCTCAAATAAATAAGATATAATTTAGTTTTGATCATTAGGAATATTGAAGTGTAATTTGCATAAATGCTATTAAAGTTGACAGAAATTAATCGTACCTTAACAACATCGATGACATTCGTTGGTTCTCTGCGCCAAGACCTTTCGCGGAATTCAGCCTGTAGAACAAAGTTATTTGAGTTTTAATATAACAATATTACAAGTTACTAGCATCTGTTAAAGTACAGTATCATTTAAATCTTTATAATATATTTTGTTTGTTTTATCAGAAACAACTGTGAGCCATACCTCTCGAATACAACGATGACCGTGATACTTGATAAACTTTCGATAAACGTGTCCGGCTCGTCCACTTTCAAGAGATTCCAACCATTCGACAACCTCCTAAGTAAAGAATAATAGTAAGTTACTAGTTTTATGTTTTATATTCACAAAGCGGGCTATATAGTTTGCTATAAAATTGGTCATGTTTAAACATAATATAAAATATATCTCAGTCGTTTCACTTAAATTCAATTCTTATGTATATATATATATACATATTTATTTACGAATTTGTGAATAATAAATATAAAATTCTTTCAACGAAATGACTGTCTCTAAAAATATACCTTCGAATCAGAATCCAAAAACCAGTCAACATCATCTGAGTCACCAAGTGCTCTAGCGAGTTCCTGTTGAAAATGTAGGATAGTTGAATGCGCTTTAGAAAAATAGATTTAGTATTATATATGTATATATATATTATGTAATCAATGTAATTATTTAAGTACAGTATATATTTTGCACATTAAAGAATCAATCGTTAGTGTCAAATGTTTTGTCGAACATATTCAAAATGTTTAATATAATTAATTAAAAATATGAAAATGTATATATAAATAATGTGTTTATGGAAACACAGATAAATAAATAAATTAAACAATTAAATCATTTATTATTTTCTGTTATAAAATATATTTTGAACATAAAAAAACCCGCTAAATTGGTTTCACAAAAATTATAAAATGTAATACATAATTTGATAAATATGCACAATATACGTTGTATTTCCTTTTCATATTAGTGAAATATTATACACATTTATTTTATATAATTCAAATATATTTCTTATTAGATTTTACCTTTTCACGTGTTAATTATATCATCGTCTAATAATTATTTCTAGTAATTATAATTACTAGATTAACGATGCTAAATTGTCCGTAAAATTATTGTCAACGTGAGATTAGATTGTGACTAAAGTAAAACCTTACCGTAAGCGCTGAAGGAACATCCGCACTATAGACATTGTCGCATGTTGACAAGAGTTGAGCGACATGGGAGAAGATTTCCGTTTTCCATCCATGACTTGAGTCTCCCTGAAGGACCTTCATCAATACCATACTCCAGGTGGCTGAGAGGGCTGTGTTGAACACTGTGTCGTCCCAACACTAAGTTCAGAGGTATTTTATGAGTGATATGTGTGTCTAAATCTAGGTAAATTACAATCAGAATAATATTATAAATGTTTAAAATAATCTACTACTTGTCATTTTATGGGTAATATATGCAGTACAATAGATAATTTTATATACAAATAGTTTTAGTAATAATGAAACAATTTAACCTTTTTTATTTCTGTATGTATAAAAGAAGATCACATCGTAAAAATTATAGCATGAAAATCACCATTTTCCGATACAATAAATAAATATTATTCATATTTAAATATACCTGAATGTATTAAAAATTTAAGAATATATATATCATGTAAATTCAATTAAACGATTAAATGAATAATAATCCAAGTTAATAAAACCAACCTGAGCATAGTCCTTTAATCGTTCATCAATCGCGAGGAATTGGTCTTTGGCGGTGAACATCTTTGGTACATGATAACCATCATGAAGTTTCTTTTCCCAACCTTCAACCAGTTTGGTAGACCTTGATCGACACTAAAAATTAAATAATCATAGGTATCTATACATTACATGTTACGAAGACTTGCAGAAACACTATGATAATACAAAAGTATTATTTAAAAGAATACAAACTAAAATCAGACTAAAGTTATTAACTTTTTGTTGCACAAAATGAATCCTTTTAGACATTTCTTTAACAAAAAGGGTTATAATATACACATAAATATATACAAATATAAAATATAAAAATTTCTTGATTAACAATTCACGTTATCATTTTCCAACATGAATATTAGAATAACTACTTTGGAAGATCATTTACGGCACAAATGTTTGTTCATAAATTATACTTGTAATTTTAAACATTTTTTATGTATAAGCTCTAAATAAAACATGCAAAAATAATAGTAAAAATTGGGCATATGTAACTGTTACATTTACGAATATTTATATTAACTACCAGTTTAAAAAGAGTTCAGAATCTAAACCAGCTATACAAAAATGATATATATCGCTGTACAGAATTCTATATGAATATCAACATTATAAAACAAAGAAGCATTTCATTGCAATTATATTCATAAAATGTTTTATAGTTAAAATTGTAAAACAATGTTCGTATAATGATTTAAAATTACACTAGATTCATGTTTTTTGTTAATTTATAAACAAATGAATAAAATATACAATTGACGTGTTCTTGATTTAATACAAAATATTATGTAAAATACGTATGTATGAAATAAATGTATATTATTAAACATTAAAAAATTATGACTAAACATATGTTTATCGTCAAACTTAAACATAAAAATCGCAATAATTATATACAAAGCATCACATATAGTCAAAAGATGAACTAGTTCTTATGCCCAACAGTCCTATTTATATCAGACTATTTCACTAAAAACTCTCACTATAATAAATTTTGGTTGAACTAAGGTCTTCTGACGGAGTTATTAATACAATAAAAACGGATCCATTAATCATATCAATTGCAAATCATAAATGACAAGTTAAAATAATGAAATTACATTAAAAGTCAGAAAACAAGAGTTAATAAATTCCCGACCTCCACACCAAAATGCCTAAAGCTAATGAAATAAAAACTTTCGTTAGATGGGAATTCTTCTCGTCCCATTTAATTTCAATATAAAGAAGGAATATAGACTCTGCCCTGTCGAAGTGATGATATTGCTGAGTTATAATGCGATAAATTATTATATACCGTTATGAATTACTAATGTGTATTATATTAAAATTTATGGTTAAAAAATAAAAGCCAGATTCAAATAGTTAAAAAAACTTATACTATAGTCAAATACTATTCTTATTGAATTAAAAAAGCTGTCAGACCTTATAGAATAAATATGCCTTTATAATTTATGTTTGCTAAAAAGGGACCACATTAAATTTGATTGTGCACTTTAATTTTAAAAACTTTACTTATACAATAAAAATAAAAATCATAATATTACATGATAGTGACATGTTTTGTGTATTTTATGTCGCATCATCAGGCATAGTGAATAAAAATAAATGATATAGCCATATATATGGAGGTAACAAATAGTGAATACAATTATCACTACAGTTACACGAATTAAGTGAGTACAATTAAAATATATGTAAGTAAAAGTGTTCTAAAATCTAATGTTGTTTATCATTTTACTTCTTCTGTGCCTTATATTGGTAAAATTAAACGGCACTTTCTCACTATAGGATTTCCCATGATAACAAATATGATTCAAACTCAGCCATTTCTTCTCCCAAATTAATATATGTTCTTGCACTTATTCTTATTCTTATTTTAATATATACATAGATCATGCTAATTCAGGTATGATTTGTCTATTAAAGAGGCTCTACACATTTATCAATATAATCCTTATTAATCACTCAAATAAACTTTAGTAAATTCTGGTAATTCATTCTTTTTACAAATGTTTGATTTATACTCAATAAACTCATGTAACTATACTGTATGTAAAACTGTGATGATAATTGTAATCATTATTTGTTGCCTCTATATATACATAGGATAAGGACATAGGACATATATATATGCCTGGATAATTTAATATTAGTTTATTACGTATCGTTGTGTGTATTGCAATACACGAAACATGTCGCTATCGTATAATAATCGATTTTTTTGTTTTATGGTTATATAAAACTCAATCAACTGGTCAAATGTTTTACTTACTTTAAAAAGTATGTACTTCAATGTACTTCAAGTAAGTACTTCAATGTTTTAATTGCTTGAAACTAATTTTATAAATTTCATATACATATTATAATCTGAAGAAATAAAATTAACAAAATCCAACTTATTCTTAACAACTACAAAAAGGTTTTATACAATGTCAACTTTTACATTATGCTATTCTTCTGAATTGAAATATAATATAACTAGTGGTATAACTGTGGTATAACGTAATTTTTTATATATTGTATAATTAGTAAAGTTTAATTAGAATCTTTGCATTTTGCATTTAATGTTTAGATTGATGCATTATTATGCACAAATTTAATTATTCAAATGTTTTGAAATTACACTTAGATTAATTGAGACATCCCTCATTCTATTTATTAATATATATTTTTTCGTTTAATGATTCATATTTTAGAAAAATAAACAAACTAAAGTTATCAAAATAACATAGACATGAAAAAATCAAAAATGTATTTACTAATATTTTTATTTTTTACTAATTC
>JAYRBW010013064.1:0-13176 GCA_036023295.1 Invenusta paracnida | reverse complement strand
CGTTTCTATGTTTCTATGCTTCTATTGATTCAAAATTCGGATTTTAATACAACGCTGAAATTAACACTATTGCATAGGGTCATCTATGGATTATATTATTAATTTGATTAATTATAATTTGTTTTTACGTTTGTTTTCTTTAAAATATGTTTATTATATTTATTGATCTTATTTTACCAAATATGTGTATTATTATATAATTGTTTTTTTCAATTACATAATTTGAAAAATACTCCAGTTACTTAGCATTCTACCGTCGATAGATTATACTTTAATTTGATATATGCATAGATATATAGATTAACTATAATATTCCTAGTTTGGCAAACTAACGGAAAATGTATCAGTGGCGTCGGCTTTATGCGTTAGCTAAATTCGATTTTAGACATTATCGACCGCTAAGTTTATATTATTAATAGGTTAAAACAAAATACTGTTTTATTGACACTATATATGTGTCGGCATTTTAAATGCATGAATCTCTTTGAAATATATTGCTTAATTGAAAATACCTTACATTTTGCTGAATGTATCAAGTATATTTAAAGCAATAATTTAAATTAATTTTGTATAAAACTTTATATATTTGTAATACTATTTTTAAATTAAACTAATGCACAAATTATGTTAGACTTTTATTAATTAATTTATATACAGATTCATATATAGTTAATTATATTAATATATTATGCTTATTACGATAGCTTATATAATTTTTCTTTTGTAAATACTTTAACAAGGTTAAGTGAATAATTTTAAAATATTAAGTAGAATTATCCTCAGAAATGAATATGTAATTTAATGCGTTTGGTTGGAAAATGTTAATGTTGGTAGTATATAACTTGATAAATACTTTTAAATAAATTATTTCATGTAATGTTTTTTCTTATAGGGCAAATTATGTGTGAGGTAAATGTTATCACATTTAAACAATTAGTCATACATAATCGGAAATCATATTTTTTGCCTTTAGTAAATAATTCATTTAACAAGAGAAACTTGTAACTAATTTTAAGCCTTGGTTTAAATTGATGATATAAATGGCTATTTTTAATAAATGTTGAATGATATATAGAGGACTAGCTATGTCCCAAAGAAAAACAAAATTCAACTAGAAATTAAAAAAATTGAGCCACTTTTGTAAAAATTCAAAATTCAGACATTTTATGTAATAAGTCTATAAAAATGTTATTCTAATGTTAGTCTCTTCAATTAAAATAGAAAACAATACTCCAATAATACGTACTTACGAATAAAATACATTCCTTTAGTAGGCTCACTTCACTTACTACAATTGCTTCTCGTTTTTAACACAACAAGTTTTCGTCATGTCGCTTGTTTTAATATCTGCCCCTAAATAGAAAACACCGAAAACTGACAAAGTTTTCCAATCTTATAGTTTATTTAAAGTATATTTATATCTATGGGTATATCAAATTTTTTGTATGTATATAACTGAATATTCAATTTTTAAAATCTTATTCGTTTCAATAAAAGTAAGACGGTCCAAGTACTTAAATGTATAGTTTTCTATAGTTGGTAAAATAGAAAATCATTGAGATTGTAAAGCTGATATATTGAGTTGTATTATTATAGTGCTTTCATTATAATATATATATACGGCTGACATTTTTTTAAATTGACTTAAGTAGACTTAGGCCTTAGTCTATATAATAAAATTCAAACTTTATGAAAGTAAAAAAGTTGATGAAATATATTCAATAAATTACGATTTAATAAAATTTATTTATTGTATTAATGTTTGCAAACTATAATATTCAAATATTGTAAAATTATATATACTTTATATAAATATATGTATATTAAAAATACAATATAAACATGTATAGTAATAATAATATATTTAACATTAAATATGATTACATATGAATAGATATTAATAAAATATGAGTAATATTGAATGAAATAATTTTTGTTGATAGAAGATCCATAGCATACCTATTATACTGATATATATATATATATATATGTGTGTCACTCCACTCGGTTTATTATTCTCTTTTATACATATAAGCTATTTTATATTTGAGAGATACGAATTTATTTATTTATGAAACCGCACATAGGTAAGTTGGCATGTCATACTCTATAAAGAATATGATTGACTTATTTATATGTATAATGCTTTTAATTGCAATAAAAATGAAGCTTGGGAGCTTGGGTAGATCTCCTTGGCAAATATATTCTATATTCTATATTATTTTTATTTATCACTTATTTAACTTGATTTCGATGTTCAATGAATACATATTAGCAACTGATCCCAATTGAGTTTGTATCAATGAACATATCTATAGAACCGAACATATAATGATAACATTCGACAGTATGATGGAAATCGAACATAAAATTCTAATTGTTTATGGAAGCAAAAATCGAATTGACACTAATGATGAAAACATACATAAATGATATACATATACATTTGTATATATATAAAATTCAAACTAATGAAATTGATCATAAAATGATTTGTAATGGTGAAATCACAAATAGAATGTGAACTATTACTGAAATGAAATCAAACATAGAATTCGAATTATTGATAAAATTGAACATAGAATGCGATCTATATGGATTAAGGCAAAAATAGAATGTGAACTATTGATGAAAGGAAATATAGAATGAAAACTATTTATTAAAGCGAACATAGAATGCGAACTATTGATTAAAGCGAACATAGAATGCGAACTATTGAATAAGTGAACATAGAATGCGAACTATTGATTAAAGCGAACATAGAATGCGAACTATTGATTAAAGCGAACATAGAATGCGAAATATCGATTAAGGTAAACATAGAATGCGAACTATTGATTAAGGCAAACATAGATAGAAAGCAAGCTATTTATTAAAGCGACTATAGAATGTGAACTATTGATGAAAGCACACACTGAATATAAACTATTGATCAAAGCAAACATAGAATTCGAACTATTGGTGAAATCGATCATAAAATGTGAAGTATTGGTGAGAGAACACAAATAGAATGAAAACTATTGTTGAAATGAAATTGAAATCGAACATAGAATTTGAACTATTGATGAAATCGAACATATAATTTGAACAATTGAAAAAGAAAAAATAGAATGCGAACTATGGATTAAGGCATAAATAGAATGTGAACTATTGATGAAAGGAAATATATATATAGAATGCAACCTATTTATTAAAGCGAACATAGAATGCGAACTATTGATTAAGGCAAACATACATAGAATGTGAACTATTTATTAAAGCGAACATAGAATGTGAACTATTGATGAAAGCACACACTGAATATAAACTATTGATCAAAGCAAACATAGAATACGAACTATTGGTGAAATCGAGCATAAAATGTGAAGTTTTTGTGTGAAAACACAAATATATAGAATGAAAACTATTGTTGAAATGAAATTGAAATAGAACATAGAATTTGAACTATATTGATGAAATCAAACATATATTTCGAACAATTGAAAAAGAAAACATAAAATTCGAACTATTGATTAAGGCGAACATAGAACACAAACTATTGATTAAGGCAAACATAGAACACGAACTATTGATTAAGGTGAACATAAAATGTAAACTATTGATTAAAAGAAACATAGAATTAACTATATCTATTGGCGAAACTAACATTATAGTGAATGTTATAACTTCATGTGAAATTGAGCCCATAATGTGATCTATATTGTTGAAAGCGAAATAAAACATAGAATGGGAATTATTGGTGAAATTGAACATAGAATAAAAATTATTGGCGAAATGAACATATAGAATGCAAACTATTGCAGTCAAAACAAACATAGATTTGTGAATTATTGATGAAAGCAAAATTGAATATTGAATGGGAAATATTTAAGGAAGCGATCATGTATAACAACGCAAACTATTGTTGAAAGCGAACATTATAGAGTGCGAACTATCCATCGAAATCGAAGTAGAACTGGAACGATAATTGGTTTGTTAAAGAAAAATTCAAAATTTTTATGAAAATTGATAAAAAGGTCATGCAATTTTTTAATAGAATAATTTGTGAGAAAACGTTTTACATATATTGTGAAATATCGAAAGTGAGAAAAATTAATACGGAGTTGATTTAAGATAACCCCCTGATATTTTAATTATTCATATATTGGCTGTTGACCACAAGATAGCAATTGAAAAGACAGGATCATTTTATATAGCTTCATGACAAACCCCATAATATTAATAAACTTTAATTGCGTTATTTTAGTTATATGTAAAATAATGTCACGTAGATATACTCTTAATATGTAAATATTACATAGGTATAATTGTTTATTATATGTATATATTCAATTAATTATTGTATATTAATGGTATTTCATTTCTAATACTATAATAAAATCGACAGTCATTTGACCCATTCATAATTTGTTTTCTGGAATTTACTCTATCAGCAGGATGCCAATAATATAGATTCTAATCGTAAACTATAACAACAGTGTACAAGTAATAAAACAGTTTATGTTGTAAACGTTTTAATGTATGACCGGACACCATATTAAAGCCAATAATTAGTGTAGTGTTATGGTATATTATATATACAGGTCCTTTGTGGCTGTATAACGTGAGAATGCACACTCCAGTGGCGACAATCGACTCATCTGTCATTGATTTCAAGCCGCTTCTCATCGCACCAGCCATATTTTACAACCATTAACGACCATATTGATGAGATAATGTAATGTGTATAATGGATTAATACGATTAATAAAGATAAAAACCACAATTGAAAAGTTTTATTACCAGGCCAGTCGGGAGTCTGAGGAGTTGCGATTTTCCGGTCTACTGGCTTCCACGAGGCTGAACGCACTCTTATAAAAGTGACTTGTGATATTTCTTGGCGCCATCCATCACCTTTTAACTTGTACCTCAAGGGGTCCAGCGCTAAAGGTAAAATTGCTGTTGAATACACTCAGTAAAAACCACTTCTCAATATCAGTTATAACAGTGATACACTTTGTGCGCTGCACTGTGAGAAGCCGATTTACACCACTGAATTTATAGTCGTCATGATTTGCAAATTCACTGATTGACTTGTATATCCATATATGCATAGCTTGTCTACATTGTTATATGTACATATGTATATATATAACTAGCATTATTGAGGTACTATAATTAATTAATTAGTGGAATATGTATATATAATGCCTTTCAAAATGTTAGTGTTTAATTCTGTAATTCCTGCTAATGTGCGTTTTAAAGAAACACCGTGTTTGAATATTATCATTAGTTATTAAGAGGGTAACTCATGGCCTAGTGTACAATACAATTTGTAGTGAAGTAGACGTTGTCATTATACACAATCATACGCCTGACTTCAGTTAAAATGACAAATCGTGTTCACGAAAAGTTGCCATTCCCACGGTTCAGTTATGTATATATACTATACTTGTTGTAATTTTTATTGAATTGATATTATAGGTATAGTCAATTAGCTCGCTTAATTATACAAGGCATTATATGTTCTATGTATATTATTATTTCACGTTTAAACAATACATATACGAATAAATGTATTTTACGAACTATCAAAAATACATGTTAATTATTTTAAAATTCACCATGTTGAAATTGGTGCAAATATTGTTTTTACATACATAAATATAAGCCATGTTCTTATATATATAGTTGTGTCTTAAACGCAATTTAAATGGCACTTTACACCCAGAACAACTGTTAATAACTTCAATTTTAAAGGGAAACCTTCCCCATACTTTTATATATATTTATCCTACTTCATGTTTATTATATGTATGTTCAAGCGTTTAACGTTTCTGTATATTGCATAATGAAGTTATACATGTTGTATACCTATACATATGTTTTATGTTATTTATATATATATTATTATGAAAAGCAAAATGAATTATATATATATATATAATATATGGAAGACATGAATATTTCATGTATTATGCAATAAAAATTTTAAACACGCTTGTTTCAGGTGCTGTTCCAAATAAAAGAAGTGGAGAAGCATTTTACTATACACTCTTGCTGTTGGCCACACAATCATTACATACATCTAACAAACACATGTGTCAAGAGAATTCTATTTCTCAGAAATACAAATATATTTATATATATTACATACTTAAAATTAAAACGCCACGCTTGTTAATCTTCATATAACTGTGCTAAAGCCTAGGCTCTCAGGGCATACGACATATTTTGGCGTCAATTGGTTGGAAGCATAATTCAAGACAAATGTAATTTACTCCATAATTGCCAGTTGGTTGTTGCAGTGCTTTAAATTACAGCATCTTTCTTGATCCCCGTTGCTTCGTATATACCTCAAGCTCTGTGCCCACTAGTGACAACCAGTCACAGTTGTTCAAAATGTTGGGCACTTCACTCCCTCTCCCTCCCTCTTTCATTTCTGCCTCTTAATCCTATACGGCCTCTCTTAGTCCAAGATCTTCTCCCAATTACATATAACATATATATATTTCTAAATGAAAACGTTACAAGCAACAAGGACTGACAGCTAAAGATTGGCGAACGAATCGCACCGTCTAGTCGGTGCATATTGACCGAAAATGAAGCGGCAGGCGGTAAAAGATATAATATGAGAGGTTATAATCTGCACAATTACGGGCAATATAACTTGACAGTTTCACAGGCGCCGGACTAAGAGTTTGGGGAAAGCGCGCTAGCAATCGAAAGTATTAAGTGGAATCTTATGTTACTAGTGCTGTCGCCAAATGGAGCGCCATCATTCTTTTGGGTTAAAGTAAACCGTCGTGGACTGGATACTCTGTATATGATAACTGACTAAACACATGGATGCGGGAGATTTGGTGGGTTATTTTCCTCTTGCCCGCAAAAGATCGCCATCAATTGTTCTGCACAAATGTGCGAAACGTTTTAGTTATTTGTCGTGGTCAATTACATACGGCGTCCACTGTCTAGCTGGAAAGGCGCCGTGAGACAGATCATTCTGAGTCGGCAAATTCTTTATCGCTTAACAAAATTGTGTGTATAGTAATATACACATAAATACAATTTTTGGAATTAAGATAGAAAATATGCAAGATATACGTATTAGACTGGTATAATAATGTATTACTACTTTACTATATATACAGAAATGTGTGGACGGAGATAAACCGCTTGAAAATGTGTTCGCCATATTTTGCCTATCTACTTCGAAATATCATGTATACATGTTATATGGTAGCAAAATTAGACAAACATTAGTGTGACTGACAGTGATTAGTCTCATTTAATGCATTTTACTAATACATTCTAATTATATATCATCTGGAAGTATAGATGTTGGGAATGATTTTTAACGTCTGTTTTATATGTAGATAATACCTAAGTAATATAATATACACGTAACATATTTTTTATATATTAAGTTGAAGATTAATTTGGATGAAATAATTGGATAATTCTAAACTTTACATAAATAAATATTACATTTTGTAAAATTAGATATATGCTTATTTTTTAATGAACATTACATATGGATTTTACATAATAACAGCCATTTTATAACACTATAAGATATATATAGCAATTTTAAAAATTAATTGAATAATAATTGAATGAAAATCTACGAAAGATATATGTATAATATGTGTGTTTGAAAATTCAATAGTATAATATATTTTTTTTATATATATCAAGTAAAATGTAAAATTTTGAAGATACATATAAGTAAAAATGAGAATACAAATAAAAATTATAAACATTAGTTATACCTATAATATCCTTTAAGTTGCTATACAATCTCTTGGTTTTACTTCGTAACTAATGAACAACTAATAAAATGCTGTATATGTAACTCCAAATAAAATAACTGATATCTTTTAGAAGAAATGTCATACATAATATTATATACTTCTTTATTATATAAATTATATATTGAGAAAAAAAATGTTTTAAATTTTAATATCATATTTTAGTACAACATTTTAATTAAAAAGAGGATAGCCAAATTTAATAGTTTATTTATGACAAACGACATATTTCAAATCATCAAGATTCATCATCAGGAAAAATTATACAAAAAGTTAGCAATATAGATGTAATTAAATGTAACTAAAACATTTAGTTCCCCTTCGATTCATATTGTTAATTAAAGAAATTAAAATACTTCTTCCAATATCAATAACACTCTTTAATTTGCTTTTAAAACTTTCAAAGTTGGTCAATATTTTTTCTATATTAAGGACAAAACACCAGCTGATCTTCAATTTAAAGTGATTTATATAAATCCTTTTATTCGAATGACTTGCAAGTAACCTATATATCATAGGTCGAACTAAACGTCCCTTTGGAATAAGAAAAGCTGAAAATTCGTGTTTTCAACTCAGTTTTTGTCTGTGGTCTCTTCCGTGAAGCTTTTGTGTTAATTAATTGTCATTTAATATGTTTCTCCAACAATGTTTTAATTACATTCATTTACATCTATATTGCTCCCTTTTTGTATAATTTTGCCTGATGATGAATCTTGATTATTCGAAACTTGTCGTTCGTCATGAAACTAACTATTTACATTTTGGCTCACATCCTTTAATTAAAATTTGTTTTTTGAAACACCGATTATCTCTCCCTGATAATAAGAAATTATTTAGCAAATATTATATATTTTTCTATTGCATTTCAATTACATATACTTATTATAGCTTGCATGTATCTAAAACATTATTTTAATCTATAATATCAATATAGGTCCAATGTAAATAGATAATGTTATTGTCGAAACCAGACAAAAATAAAGGAAGAGAGTAATTAAATATTATTTAGGAGTTATATAATGTAATATATCAAATTAGGGAACATTTCACCCTTTTATCATCAATTTATAGATATGCTATATTTCCATATATCTTATAGATATATATCGAAATTATATATATGGCTATTTAGGTACTTATTTATTATAATATGATGTTGGTTTAAATGCATTTTTACATGTTACTGTAAACTGTAAAATTGCAGCAAATAAATTTGAAATGCAATTATCGAACAGTTGTGCAATTTAAGAAGTTTTAATCTATACTGTATATCATTATCTGGAAACCATCAAAATTCTTTAGAACAAGATTTACGTACTCTTAACATTAACTTAAGATCAAAATTAAGTGACCCGTGGTCCCGCGCGAGTTTTCGTAACAATAATAATAATATTATAGTCACAATATACTCAAACTGTACGGTCTGTACGGTTTCTACATATACAAGAAATCTGTGCATGATGCACCCTGCTCACCCATCTCACTAAAGTGTGATGTATATTTAAAAGCACATTTTAGAGAAGCAACTGTTCAAACTGCTTAGCATACGAGAATGAATGAGTAGTTCGGTTGACATTTTAGCGGATCTCGAATGCGTTTACTCCAAACCGATGGATATCTTTAATTATGTATAATGGACTTCACAAACTATAACTGAGAAGTCGTTGAAATCGCTTGTGGCAAACACTGCGTTGTCAAATCAACTCCCCAGTGCGATCGCACACTTAACTAGCAGTATGGACTGAAAGCTGTTTATCGAATTAAAATAACATATGTGTACATATGTACCTACATATAATAGCAGTGGCATGTTGGAGTTCACCTTTTTAAACCGAGATAAAAATCTCACAAACGACAGTCTCCAATTTACACATTATTCATAATACCTCAAATCTCAGTGTTTATTGTACCTACCAAACGATATACATACTATGTACTTAATCAACTTACATTCTACATTGTTTACCTTGAAGGGAGGGGAAAATTTGACAATAACATAACTGTCTATTTCTAGTTTACAAGTTGCTATAAGTCGTCCTTGTCTCATCTAAGATGAACATCAGAAACAAGAAGGGAACAAGCAACTGACTCCTTCCTATCATCCATGTAAAACCACAGAGAAAAGAAACAAACCGCTCTATAAAGATGATTTGTGCTCTATAATGACATAAACATTGTATCAATAGTCAAACTCCAAAGATTATTCACTTTTGGAATATCAATTATAATTATACTCGTATATTATAGGTGGTAAAATGTCCACATCGTGAGTGTTATCATTAATTGACAAGAAGCAGTGGGTTTGTCCTCTATATATATGTCTATTATACAAATTATGCTACAAATTGTGACGTTCTATACATCTCAAATAATAATTATTTTAATAAATACAACTCTTCATTACATTAATTATTAAAGACGTATTAACATTTTATCCTCCTTCATTTTACTCAAATTGAATATTATAAGTTTGAAATCAAATCAAATATATATATATATATTTATAGTGTAATTAAAGATGTAAATATATAAATAGGTTATAAACATATTATTTATCAATTGGTTATTTGATTAAATAATGTAATCACTTTAAAAATTTAACGAAGAAAACTATATTTATATAATATTCCCATTATACTTTAGAATTGTACATAGATTTATAGTTCTTGCAAATATATATATAATCAAATTAAATTTTCAACATGGTTCAATATTGCATTCAGAAGTTTGCCATTAAAACTCTTGCATCAACTTCTTAATTTGATTAATGTAACTAAGTAAAATGTAATTCTATATTTTTCAGTTTTATTTCATATGTAATTAATTGATTCATTAATTTTTTTAGTTAGAACCACAATATATAAGGTATAGCCCATAGAGTAAAGAAACTTTATTTACTCTATAAGGTATATAGCTCATACATTTTTAAGTAAATTATATCGACAGATTAAATTTATACACATTTACTATGATGATTTATTTCAGTTAAAAAAACATTTATTTAATGATATACAACATAAACTATTTTACGATGTATAATATATATGTACATATACCTACATGCGTTATATATACATATATGCCTATATTTATTGAAAATAGAAATTTGATAAATCTCACTTTATAATATTGACGAAAGTTCTATAACCTTTCTCATTTATATTCTTTTAAATATTATACAAGAAGATGGTATTTACATATATTCTATTATACTACTAATTACGGTTTTTCTCAAAACATCTCGATTGTTCACATTAATATATTAGGATTTATCAAAATTCAAAAATATGTATTTTCATAAACTTTATAAGCATTTATATGACTTAAATAAGTTCCGTCATCCAGGAATTATTATTTTTTTAAATTATCTAATGGACACAATAATTTAACGATCCTTAGTTATTATTTCTATATTTTAATAATTTATAATATTAAGTTTGAGTATTTATACTAAATATTATACTTTAAAATATAACATGATAATCACATTAAATATGACAATGCATGTGTAACTTGCTATATACCGTGTATTATATATCTATAATATACCATGGACATAATGTCTATTTATTAGAATTTATTATTATAACTATACAATTTCTATTTATATGATGTATTTTATAACTCACATTTAATAAATATATTTATTCTTTGCAATAATTGCAAAAGATGCAAATTAAGGTAGTAAAGGTTAATTGTTTTGCAACTGTTAATAAAAATTTTTCTATTATCCTCATGTTTGTACATTTTGATATTATTATTATTATGTACCAAAAGGAATTCATGATATTGATAAACTATACGCTATATTATTAATAATATATAGTGATAAGTTTTAATTCTGCGTAATTGTAATATAAAATTCTTTATTTATTATATAGAATATACGGTCTGGCTATAATGTTGTATATGTTTAAAGCCTTTCAATATATTTTAATTAAATAATTTATTATTGCGTATTTATGGGATGATTTTTATTATTTTTTTCTCGTATATATATACAAAATTTTGAAATTTAACATTAATGATTGAATCAATCAGTAAAAGTTAAAACTATATTTAATTAGTGATTAAAATTTCAGAAGAAACTATATTCGTATCTGGAAGTTTTCCATCTCATTGGAATAATATGATATAATTTAAAATTAATTAAGTGATTTTTATTCAATTTTTATTATATTTACTTAAAAGTGTGAATTATTTATAAATATATATACACTATAGTATATTTGTAGACAATATACCTAATGCATATAGTACATTACATATTGTTAAAATAATATTTACATAATAAGTAACAATATTATAAATACACTTTGGTGAAAATGGATTAAAGCTTGAGTATACATAAAGCTTGTATAAAACTTTTACTGTACATTGTATATGATGTGACTTTGAAATAATATTTTAGGAAATAAATAAAAAAATTCTGGAATTTTTACAATTTTTTGTTTTCGCATAAAATATACATTTTTTTAAATAGTGTTTCAACTTATTAAACGTATGTTATGATATACATTTAGTCAAAGTTTTATTATCCCAATACTGTGGACACAGATAGTGGCTGGTGAAAGTTTGGAAGAAGAAGATTGTATGGAGGTCTGTGATGCAGACCATGGCCGACTGGTGATGATGTCACGACTGGGCTGCTTCCAGGGGAGATAGTAGACGATGTGTTAATATGGGTGATGACATTGCCATGACTACCACGAAGCATGGAGGACTTTCCATCACCTAGAGCCTCGATCAATGTGTGCAGAGGATGATGTGGATGTTGATGTTGAAGCGCATGATGGTCCACGGACTGGTTGCCAGGGTAACGGCCGTTGGTAAGGTTGGAAGGTGGTGGGCCGTAGGACAGGCCACTGACTGGGTGGATGAGACCAGTTGCGGAGGCCGTGGGGGGACTATTGTACATCTGGTCAAGCCTCGTTGGATAGCCTTGAACGAAAAATGTGGTAAACAAGATGGTTGTCAATTAAGTGAAAAAATGAAAGGTGGAAATTTATGGTCGCCTGAATAAGCGCGAGACTATAAGAGCGATATGTTAAAATTCTATCTAAATTTTAGAGCATTCAAAGCCTAAATAAGAGTTGAATATTATCCTGAATTATAAACTCGAAAAACGACAGGAATTTTTGAAAAATAAAATTTACAATTACAATATATTACAAAATTATATTAGTTAAATCGTCGGATTTAATAACCTTATTTTATCATAGCACGCATTTTATCATAGACACTTAAATAGGTTGTCGATATATTTATCTTTTTCTATACGCAGTACTAATATTTTTTAAATGTGTACCAATTTATAGGTAAATATTATCCATTATTACATTGATGGCTGTTGAATACGGGAAATATTTTTACGTGTCTATAGATA
>JAYRBW010013053.1:0-13177 GCA_036023295.1 Invenusta paracnida | reverse complement strand
TTGATGACTAGAGAGATGACTAGAGTGATGAATATAGTGATGACTAGAGTTATAAATACAGTGATGACTAGAGTGATGACTAGAGAGATGACTAGAGAGATAAATATAGTGATGACTAGAGTTATAAATACAGTGATGACTAGAGTGATGACTAGAGAGATGACTAGATTGATGACTAGAGCAATGAATAGATTGATGACTAGAGAGATGACTAGAGTGATGAATATAGTGATGACTAGAGTTATAAATACAGTGATGACTAGAGTGATTGATGACTAGAGAGATGACTGGAGAGATGACTAGAGTGATGGATAGAGTGATTAATAGAGTGATGACTGACTAAAGTGATGAATAGAGTGATGACTAGAGTGATGAATAGAGAGATGACTAGAGTGATGAATAGAGTGATGACTTGAGTGATGACTAGAGAGATGACTAGATTGATGACTATAGTGATGAATAGATTAATGACTAAATTGATTGACTAGAGTGATGACTAGAGTTATAAATACAGTGATGATTAGAGTGATGACTAGAGTTATAAATACAGTGATGACTAGAGTGATGACTAGAGTTATAAATACAGTGATGACTAGAGTGATGACTAGAGTTATAAATACAGTGATGAATAGAGTGATTTCTAAAGTGATGATTAAAGTTATTGACCAAAGGGATGACTATAGTGATGAATAGAGTAATGAATAGAGTGATGACTAGAGAGATGACTAGAGAGATGACTAGAGTGATGAATAGAGTTATAACTACAGTGATGGCTAGTGTGATGACTAGAGTTATAACTACAGTGATGGCTAGTGTGATGACTAGAGTGATGACTAGAGTGATGACTAGATTGATGACTAAATTGATTGACTAGAGTGATGACTAGAGTTATAAATACAGTGATGACTAGAGTGATGACTAGATTTATAAATACAGTGATGACTAGAGTGATGACTAGAGAGATGACTAGAGAGATGACTAGAGTGATGACTAGAGTTATAAATACAGCGATGACTAGAGTGATGACTAGATTTATAAATACAGTGATGATTAGAGTGATGACTAGAGTTATAAATACAGTGATGACTAGAGTGATGACTAGAGTGATGACTAGAGTGATGACTAGAGGGATGACTAGAGTGAGGACTAGAGTTATAAATACAGTGATGACTAGATTGATGACTAGAGTTATATATACAGTGATGACTAGAGTGATGACTAGAGTTATAAATACAGTGATGACTAGAGGGATGACTAGAGTGATGACTAGAGGGATGACTAGGGAGATGACTAGAGTGATGACTAGAGTGATGACTAGAGAGATGACTAGAGAGATGACTAGATTGATGACTAGAGCGATGAATATAGTGATGACTAGAGTTATAAATACAGTGATGACTAGAGTGATGACTAGAGTGATGAATAGATTGATGACTAAATTGATTGACTAAAGGGATGACTAGAGTGATTACTAGATTGATTGACTAGAGGAATGACTAGAGTGATTAATAGAGTGATGACTAAAGTGATCAACTAGAGGAATGACTAGAGTGATGTTCAAAGTGATTGACCAGAGGGATGAGTAGAGGGATGACTAGAGGGATGACTAGAGGGATGACTAGAGTGATGAATAGAGTGATGACTAGATTGATTGATTTATGGGATGACTAGAGTGATGACTAGAGTGATGAATAGATTGATGACTAAATTGATTGACTAAAGAGATGACTAGAGTGATTACTAGATTGATTACTAAATTGATTGACTAGAGGAATGACTAGAGTGATTACTAGAGTGATGACTAAAGTGATCAACTAGAAGAATGACTAGAGTGATGTTTAAAGTGATTGACCAGAGTGATGACTAGAGGGATGACTAGAGGGATGACTAGAGGGATGACTATAGGGATGACTAGAGAGATGACTAGAGGGATGACTAGATTGATACTAGAGAGATGACTAGAGGAATGACTAGAGAGATGACTAGAGAGATGACTAGAGGAATGACTAGAGAGATGACTAGATTGATGACTAGAGAGATGACTAGAGGGATGACTAGAGAGATGACTAGAGTGATGACTAGAGTTATAACTACAGTGATAGCTAGAGTGATGACTAGAGTGATGACTAGAGAGATGACTAGATTGATGACTATAGAGATGACTAGAGTGATGACTAGAGTGATGACTAGAGTTATAACTACAGTGATGGCTAGAGTGATGACTAGAGTGATGACTAGAGAGATGACTAGATTTACGACTAGAGTGATGACTAGATTGATGACTAGATGGATGACTAAATTGATTGACAAGAGTTATAACTACAGTGATGGCTAAAGTGATGACTAGAGAGATGACTGGAGTGATGACTATAGTGATGACTAGAGAGATGACTAGATTGATGACTAGAGTGATGAATAGATTGATGACTAAATTGATTGACTAAAGGGATCACTAGAGTGATTACTAGATTGATGACTGAATTGATTGACTAGAGGAATGACTAGAGTGTTTACTAGAGTGATGACTAAAGTGATCGACTAGAGGAATGACTAGAGTGATGATTAAAGTGATTAACCAGAGGGATGACTAGAGGGGTGACTAGAGGGATGACTAGGGTGATCACTAGAGTGATGACTAAAGTGATCGACTAGAGGAATGACTAGAGTAATGATTCAAGTGATGACTAGATTGATGACTAGAGTGATTGACTAGAGGGATGATTAGAATGAATCAGTTAAGAATTTATATTGCTTATGTAATAGTAATATTGATACTACAAATGTATATATTTTTCAAATATGTTTTGCAATCACAGACACGACCGTAGTTTATATAATGGCTATTTTTTTCACGTGCCTGCAGCAAAATTGCACTGACGAAATAGTGATAAACTTATAGTGGAATGTTTGTTGTTTGAATTAGAAATATATTTCAGTTTTTGTGATTCAAATCATACTGCAGCAAAAGTAATTAATTCCATCTTTTTATATCATTCGAAAATTTAAAAAATAATAATTTCAATTGATTTACGGAAAACCTGTATGTAGATAGTGTCGTATTCAAACATATTTAATGTAGTAGTTTTCTTATGGAGTCATGTGACTTTCAACTTGCAAATATTATCTACTGATTGGACGAATGGTCTTTTTCTGTTTGATAACTCTTTGTATATACATCTAGATTTGATTTGCCATATTATGCGTCATATACGATTAATACAATTTGTATCTAACATTATTCATTGAGAATTTGTTTTACTAATTAGTAAACCAATTGTACAATATATTTTAATAATATTTATTTTATATAATATTAGCAGAATTGTTTAATTAAAATTGTATTTAAAAAGCTTTGTTTTAGTGAATCAAATATACAGATAGTTGAAACTATAAAAGTACATAGATTAAAATATATACACTATTTTATAAATTGCGATAAACTAGTTATTAAATAGATTGTGCATCAGTAAGGCCCTTTGGCGCCACCCTAGATTCAAAGTCATTATTATAAAATATTTAAATGACGGTATAAAAGGTTATCTCTCTCGATTTTAACTACTTTGATTCTCTAAATAAACATAAAATAAATGCACTTTTTAAATGAAGATAGTGTTCTTTATGATACGTTAAGCGTATCGTAGACATAAATAATGTACCCACTGATAGTCTTCTGAATAAATTTGATTGCCCTACATTGTCGTTCATTGACCAAGTCAAGCTGCTGTTCGAGACACTTTTTTTCAGATTTTAAATTGTTTGGAGATGTGTTTGTCTCTGCTCGTAAACTTGGATACAATTTATAATAATTTTACTTTTAATTATTCGGAGTCATGGTTTGTATTTTAGCACTCAAAGCATCATTTGACTTTGGTAAATTGATCTTCAATAATGTGAATTACTATTTATCTTATCTTATTACAGGAGCCGACTACAAAAGCGAAAACGATGCCATCTTTCACTATATCGAGAAAACTTCCGCTAATTCCGCTCGCAAAAAGGTCTTCTATGTGACAGAGACGGGCCGACATCTGTCGTCCAATCAGGATGTGAGAGACCAGCCGGTGAAGTATGGGCCGGTTGAGAGGGTTGATGATAGTCACCAGGAAGATTCGGGGGCTACAGAGGGGTTCATTTTTCGACCGAAACGGGCTAAAGTGATTCCCCCATTAGGACATCAGATTTACTACTCGATCACTTTCGATCCACCCGGTAACCATGGTGACCACAAGTTTGTGACACCTCAACTGTTCTAAACACATAGTAAAATGAAATTTAAAATTTGTGATAAACAATTTTTAAAAGGCATATGTAATTTTTTCTTAATTAAAATCATTCGTTAATTATTCGTGATATAAAGTTGTTAATACTTATTTAAAATATTATCCATAATTATTTCCTTTTATGGAAGATACTTCTGACTTGAATATAAAAAACTTTGGTTAATTGATCGCTATAAAAATAGAGAATGTGTTTTTTACTTGAAAAAAAAGTTTTTCATATACAAAACTATACATGCGAAACTTCTAAATTAATTTATATGTTTTTCTTTATAAATATTGGCTGTATATCTATACAAATTATAAAGATGTTTTTCATAACCAATAATAAAAGTAATTGTTAAAATAAATGTATTATTTATAAAATTCCGTGTATGTAAGTAATAGATTACGTAAAGTTGGGTAATATAGTGTCTGTCCTGTGTATCTGACTAAATTATTATATTTACCGATTGTTCATCATTACAGTATTATCTCGGTAGTTTATTGTCATAATAGTTGTTGCTGTTATACAGACTGGTTCATGTAAGTTTTATTGGTATCTTTTAAATAACATTAACTATTTATGTTTCTATGTTATTATGTTTATTGGGATATTCATTTCATGTTTAGTTAATGCTTGTTTATATATATTATTGTAGATATTATCTGACATTTCTACTGAATAAGATATAGTCAGAAAAGTGGGTTTTCTTCATGTCAGGTCATATATCAACCAGTCTGTATAATAGAAACAACTGTTATGACAAGTTGCTTTTTAAATCTTCGATCAATTATTGGGCAAAATATAATTAAAATAACAACTTTATACTTTCTTGAAAATGCAATTTAATGCCAGATTCTCGGATGCATAATTTATCAACATTTTGAAATACATAATAATTATATATATGTACATTTTTTAATTGTCTGATATGTTTGATTTGTATAATTTTAGTTCCATTTCTTCGCGAGAAAGTTAACGAGTCAATTATCCAGATTGTTGGTAAGAACAAAATAATATAAGTTTTATATAAAATAAATGCCAATTAAGTGGATTCGGTGACCGATTTTTTTAAAGTTCTCGATCAGTTATCTACCTTATTAAAAATGATAACATTTCTGCTCGGCCATACGCAGCAGCCATTTAGGCATGTACATATACTTGTATACGTATATCATATACTTAAATTCGAATTTAAATAAACTTCTTGTAATATAAGTATATATTTTAAGTTATACGTTTAGACTTTAATTTCCACAAACACTCACACACACACACTCACACACACACACACCCACCCACACGCACACACACACATATATATATATATCGCCATATTATCTAAGCTCATAGATCTTTTCAAATGGTATCTTTGGATACTTTTATAATTTATAGGTAGTACTTTAAATCTGTTGATGAATTAATTGTTGAATTGTATGGTTATTGTTAAAATTTTAAATAGAACTGAAGCTAGTAGTTAATAAAAAACTGTAATATTAATAGAATGAAACACTTTAAAAGTTACTAAATATCTTATTGCAGGAAACCTTTCTTTAAATGATCAAATATACTTTTGAAACAAAAAACGTTTTATACAGAGAACGGCTATTTTATCTAATTTATTATACAATAGCCCTAGAAAATGCAATATTATAAACTTTCTGGTTGTGTTTTCTCTATAAAACGTTAGAAGAGATTGTTAAACTCTTGAAGCATGGAGTATGTTAGATATCTTATTTCAGTTTATACTAAATAGAGTTTTATTACGGAATCGATAAGCCTTAAGTACAATTAATTTTCCATAACTTTGTACTCTTACACCACTGAGTAAGAATGGCACACGTTGGTACTCTGTTTCTTTTGTTGAAAGTTATGTGTTTTATTAATTATTACACCCATAAAAAATCCACATAATTCATGAATGTTATTAAAAAAGTTGTGTTATTCATACTTTAAAAAATAAGTTTCATACTACTTTTGCCCGTAATCTTACTATCAGTATAGTATAAAATTTAATTTTAATGTGACTATTTTTCATTTGAACAGTCATATGCAGCACACAATTTACCCAATTTAAGCATATTACTTTATACATTTATTTATATTCATTTAATTTATTTTGTAGGTATTTTTTAAATTGTGTTTAATACTGCTTTTGCCCGACCGAAACATATTATTATCGGTAGAATAACATTTATTTTTGTGCGTTTTGTTTATTTCAAAAGCACAAAGTACACAATCTACCTGAGTTAGGCATTTTACTTAATTTAGCCAAATAAAAGTGTCGGGCAATAATTTGAATATCTTATTAATTGTGACATAATGATTAATATCTTGCATTGATTTCAATTTTATTTTTATATTTTTTAATGTATTTAAATTTTAAGGAATTATACTAAGATACTAAGATATTGAAATAATGTATTATTATATATACATAAGTATATGCATGGAATCTAAATAAAATGCACTTAATTGATTTTATGTAGTATAAATATTTCACATAATCTTTATTTTACAATAATCGATTCTAGGTCATAAAATATATCCTGCTTTTCTTTGCAAAGTTTAAAAGTAATGTTTATTTTTTTTCATCGTGGATTACTACACTGCATTTGGACTTATATAATTATATTTTTCAACTGCATACTTTTAAATCTCCATTTATAGATTTGGAGGATAATGACATCTCTTCTGAAAATGGTTCAGCATCTTTCACAGATGAAGTAATCGACACACCGACATGTTGGGAAGACCTCGCCGCGAAATCGTTCAGGTGATTGAAAATAATGCCATCTAAATACACCTTTATAGTTTGGGGGTGTTTTTCGCAAAAACAGTCACGTCTGGAGATCCTTTTAAAATATCGGGGGGTCCTATAGCAAGCGTAGTAATCAAATTAAGGGTCTATGGGCGAAGTTATCTAACATTTAAGGGGGCAGTCCAAATCTCTTTAATCTCTGTAAAATATAGGCAACATTTTTGCAATATCATTAAATTAAAAATGTATCAAGGTAAATAATGAAAATATTGTACGTTAATAATTTATGTCACGAGTCTTTTTAGATTCTTTGTCTCACAGTTAAGTATTTAATCATTTCTTTTGATTTGTCTGCTGTTATGTCAATTGTAATATATATATAGATTTTTCTGATCCTGTGTACGAATCTGTCTGTTTTCTAGCATCTCGGATCATCTTGTTCCTCATTGGTGCTATCTTTTCATTTATTCTACTTCTTGTTTTATCGCTATGATACTAATATTTATATACTTTATATGCTCAGCTTTGGTTTAATTTTTGTGTGTTACAAGGGCGTATATCTTGATAAAGCGTTATTCGATAATTCGAAATATACTTTATTACTTATTCGGCTATAATCTTCTTACCTTTTAACAATTATTCATATTTGAGCCGATGGTAAACCTTAATATTAATATTAAAAATATAGAAATGTTTTTAAATAATGCTATATACATACTTTTCATATAAAAACAACTTTTACAATAAATTATACAGATAAAAAATTAAAGTTTGTAAAGCATGTACAGTAATAAACATGTCTGTTTCTATATGACTTTTTGCAGAGCTTTTGCATCAGAAAATCACACGATGCTGGATTTGAAATGTGAACTTTCCAAAAGAAACAATCACAATGAAATGGATATTAACATATTTATGAATGAACACTATCAATCGTAAGCAATTTGAATTTATTCGAATTATTATTTCCGTGTCAAGTTTAGGTATATGTACTATTGGATTTTTTAGTTTCAGCAACAGATATGCCTTAATTTTCGTCATGTTATGGACTATTTGAAACTGTTAATTCAATTACATACAAACCAGTTGTTTTTTAGCTACAACATTATAGTTTTCTTTTCACATTGAACACAAAACTGCTATTGCATTATTATATTAAAGTAAGGTATCATATTTTTTATGGTTATATTTGGTAAAACATATAATATTTGTTTGTGTGGTCAATAAAGCATAAAATAACCAATTATAATAATTCAATATATTATAAAAACAAATTATTTCCTAGAGCTGCTAAAAATTCGTCTAAAATTAAAATTAATTGGAATATATTAAACTGGTATATATATATTTAAAAGCTAGGATACATTTAATTAGAGTGTCATCAACTGTAATATGAAAATGTTATCTATTGAATTTATTTAAATCTACTATAATGAAATCAAAAACGTTATCTAATATTTGAATTTATAGAACACAATTAGTTTCAACAATGGTTAGGCTGTTCTTGTATTAAAATATTATCTATTAATATGTATATATACAATAAATATATATAAACATTTAGTTTGTATTACTATATAAATATAAGCATATACATATTTCTTTATAAGTTATTTTTACTCTTTGTCTCAAATAATGAATTCGACGATTGCAGTTGTAACAATAAGATAAATGGACGATTTCCTAATTATTTTAAGTGCCTATACCCCTTCCGAAACTTTGAATTGTTAAATGAACCAATTACTAAAAATTGTAAATAATAAAAAATGCTATTGAAAAAATCTTTTATATAATATCTTAGTGAAAGAGTATTAATTAATTTTCCAAATTTAAAAATGATCATTAGAAATATTCAATGTGTTAGATTGCAGGAATCAGGCGAAAAATGTGTCTACTGTTTAATTCCTAAAATATTCTTACTGCTTTTTACTACTTATTAGTAGTCGAAAAATAATACAATAATTTTTAGATAAAGGTGCTTTTAGATAAGGCGATCAATGTAGCCTTAGCCTAATTTTTAATTGATATTGATATTGCAAAGTTAATTGAAAATATCGAAAACCTACTATATTACATTAAGGGAAATAATAAATGACTGTAAGCTAGTCTTAAATTAAATAGTACAAATTAATTATTTATATTGCTTAGATTTAAAAATACACTTGAGTGCATAGATTTCAGACAATGGTTTGATTAAAATCAGGAACTTAATGTAAGCGTTTACTGTTAATATTTAATTGGCCCAATTGAAATTTGAAATAGCGTATTTAGTCATTATATTTTTATGAAAATTAAATCAGGGCGAAATATAAGTTACCAGAATTCGCTTAAATACGTTTTAACAGTATTTACCCATAATGTTATCATATAATCTTAGATATGACTTATTTATACATTTTAATTCTTTCTTAAATGCCTTTATACTTTTTTATTGTCTAATATTTTTTTTCAATTATTTTGCATTGGAGCTTTTCTATGAAACTTGTAATTTAAATAATATCCCTTTTTCAAGGAGATATCTCAGCAGGATTATCTATTTGTCTTTTACAGACGAACTGTCTTGATTTCGAGTATATCACCATATCATCTTTCACCTGGATATCAGCTCTGCATTGACTTGAAGCCATTCAGCTATGATAATTAATTTTTAATCCCACTAACTATAATGCATCACAATATCTAGACAAATTTCAGCTATATGCCCTTTGTTAAATTAAGAAACCACGCAATATATTCACCTTTAATATAAAAGTTGTACGTACAATCATTACACGAAACATTTGCAGTTTCTAAATTTAATATTTTATACTCCTTATTGTACCTATTACCTGTATGAATTGTTATATATAAATTATTTTTAGTATAAATATATTAACATTGTCTCTAATAGAAACTGTATTTATGATTATTTAATTTCTCTTTCTCTTTGCTTATATACATATAATATAATATAATATCTATAATATTTAATTTATTTTTGATCTAAATGACGCCTCAATTTTATCAAGATTTTTTCATATGCTTTGCAATAATCTTGCAAGATGGTCAGTAGTTAGTATTAGTATCGTAAAGCTTGATGACGGAAACATGAACTGTTTTATGAACATACATATACACGTATATATATAGCCTTTTTAAAAAAGAAATAAAAAATTATAACTATTTTTTGTCAATAGAAATACAAATTTATTTGAGTTGAAATGAAATATTAACTTATACAAAGACACTGTTAAATCAAAGAATCATTTTATAACAAAATTATATCCAGAGTCCTCGTTAATATATTTGATTAGCATAGCCAAGCTCCTTTTCGCTGTTTCTATAAAACCATCTTGTAACATAAATCGACATCTAAGTATATACCTATTCATGTAGAATGTTTCAATAACCAGTTGTATTTTATATACAACAGCCTAGTTATACCTGTAATTGCTGTTCTATAATTTAATTTGATTGTTTCAATGCTTCTTTTTAAAAATACATTATACATATCAATATGTAACATATTAGATAAACAAACTATGCAAATATAAAATTAAGAGAATAAATTCTTGGCAAGGTATAAATTCTATTTATTAGTTGATTAAAAACTATTCTAATTATTTATTCATGGAAGTTTCATTGCTTCTTTAATAATGTATCATTGACAAGAATTTGTATTATTATTTGGAGGAATTACAATAGTTAATGTACCTAGATGTTACATATTAATCTGTATATTCATTTTTAACAACAATTACTGTAACAATTTACTCTTGGCTCGTTTTATATATCAATTGTTTCAATGGATGAACTACGTATCATGAACATTTAAAACACGAATCTTCGAGGAGTTATGATCCCAATTACATTTTTTGAAAAATATTACAAATTTTATAGAATTTCATGACAACGTAAATAGTAATTTTTTAATTATTTATAAATTCTTGAAATAGTGCAGACAAATTTTCAGAAACTTGACAAGATATCGTTAATGTAATTAATTTCCAAAGGAATTATTTATTTTCTTAATATTGAGTTTATCGCCATTTTGTAGATTTTAGTATAAACGCTTAAATATGGAAATGTAAACATTTTTATGAAACTACGAAACTAAAAATATTTTACCGCATCAAAATTGCTGGCTTTAATTCGAAATAGTTTCATTTTGGTTTAATTCAAATGGTTTTCTGCCTAATAGTCCCGCAGCTAGCACCCTTCAACTACAAGAAACGAGATATACCATCATTTTACACCCCTTTAATTGTAGATAATGGTGTCAAACCTTCAGAAATGGACGTCTGCCGGTGTTTGAAGAGTTGGTTTGGACCCGAGTGGAATTTAAAATTTCCCATATGAACTGAAAAGAATACAAATATTTTACTATTTAAGCTAAATTTTCAAAAAAAAATCATTTTTAATATAATAAAAGTATTAATAATCTTTTTAAAGTTATGTTTTATTTGATTTTAAATCAATTTCTATAGTATTTATTTTAAAATCAAAACTAAACACACATATCATGTCATTACGTTTCCAGATGCTTTTGAAAATTGGTACATTGGCCAATTTATTGTTATTTTATTTGATATAATATGTATTTAAATTTGATTTTAAGATAAAGACAATATATATATGTTTAAAATCATATGCAATATAACTTTTTAAAAGGTTATAAATAATTATATTATATTAAAAATAAGAATTAAAAAAAATCGAGTGTAAATTATAAAATATTCCTATTCTTTAATATGGGAAGTTTTAAAATGCCACTGTGGTTCAACCAACCCTCCCAACACCGGCATACGTCCATTTCTGAAGGTTTGACGCCATTATTTACAATTACAGGGGAGCCAATGTTGGTTCCTCGTTTCTTGTAGCTGGAGAGTGCTTGCTGCGGTACTGTGTTGTGTAGATTTCACTTTGAATCTGTGCTTTTAATTCGTTACATATTGTTAGGTAATACTGTTGTACTGCTTGCTTTTATTGATGAAAATTACGGAGATTCTTCCGAAAAAATCAATTTTATAATCTACTATTATAGCATAGGTTAATAATAAACTATAGTTTGTTTCTAAGATAAAAGTAAATCGGATTTTTATTAAGTTTCATATTATGCTTTATATACACTTAAACTAAAATGATCTCTTTATTGATTTCACTAAGATGTATAACTTTGTAAATACAATAATTTTCGATGACATTCACAGAGACCTAAATTAATTAATTTATATATTTATGATGACATATAAAGCACTGAAATATGCAAATGTATACCGAAATTTATCTAAAAGTATAAAAAATCTATAAATTAATAAACATTATTATTAATTTATAATTATTGAATCTATATAGGGAATTTAGGATTACCAAGAAGTGTTATCGATTGATAGATAGTACGGGTCAATATCATTAAAAATCATTCCACTGAGTAAACACCATCTACTTTATAACCTTTATTTTGCTTTTTGTTTCTACCGCACTATATCTCCAGGTTAGACAAACTCTATTAATTAATAGAAAAGGATACCTAGTGAGCACTTTACAGCAGCACTACCACAACCTTGTAATACTGGACCAGTAAAAAAGGCGCACCAAGAGAGATGTGTTGCTAGTGATCTGACATTGTCGTCAAGAACCATGGTTGCCAATCGCGCAAATTCTCTCCGCTAGTGTAAGCGCTGTAGTGTTCTGAATTTCACTTGCCAACGGCCACTTATGCAGTATCGCCTTCTGTTTCTTAACTTTCTACCTTATATCTTATTCCTTCAATGTGTGCGTATGTATGTATACAGATAGTAATAAAATATAGTATATAAATATGTATCTCACTATATTCATTGTTGTAGATTGTAAGGTAAATCCAAATGCTGACGCAGTTATTAAATCGATCTTTATATAATGCTGAATTATATACCCTCCCCCCTTTCTTTCGACGTATGATAATTTACAATCGAATAATAGATTTTCTTAGTTTTTAAAGTTGGAATAATTTCATCTCTCATACAGTAATAAAATGGTTTAATATTTAATTTGTTCACCCATGAAATTAATTGAAAATCGGTGTCATGAAAGCGTCATTTTTTTATATAATTTATTTAAAGAATAACAGTCAATGGCGGGAAATCCCTTTGGGATTGTACCCGCTCTGTTTATTAAATTCAGAAGATGTTTTTA
>JAYRBW010013042.1:0-13180 GCA_036023295.1 Invenusta paracnida | reverse complement strand
TAAAACTTTTCAAGCGACTTAAAACCGGACTTAACACTTGCGTTTTAAGTGAGGTCAAAGAAGGTTTTAAGTCGCGACTTAAAACTTCGGCAGGTTTTAAAACTTTTACTAAAACCTACTTTGACCTCACTAATTATATAACCATTTAAAAGAAAGTATGTGTTAGATAAATAATTAATATTTTAATACCTTTCTTTAGATAATAATTTCTAAACCTGTTCATATTTAAATTTAAAAAATAATTATGTTTATTTTTTAATAATACTATAAACTTTTTGCCATTTTATTAATTTGAAGAAGAGAGACATTAAACAAATTATAACATACATTTTTTATTTGAACTGATTTATCTTAAAGATTGATTATATATATATGTTACTGAATTACTTCTGTAATTTAGATATTAATGAATAAGATAACAAGGACACAAACTTGGAAACTTACTCAATCATATATTTAGTAATTAAATTACAATTGTTCATTGGCTATATATATTATCATTATTTAAAACCCTCCAAATTTTGGGAACTCTGGCTCTTAATCCTAAACATCTTCCACAGTTCTTCCATATATCAGTTCATAATCTCTTCTTTACTGTGACAATATTCAAAATTAAACCACTTCAGCATTTTTTCACGTATCTCAAGTACAATTCTAAACCATGGTATTCCCAACTATCACACCATCTTATATACATCTTTATAACTAAATGTTCTCAAAACACATTTATGAAATAATTAATAATTCTGTTTAGCCACTGTTACAATATATATGTCATACAACACATTGGATTTTGAAAAATAAGTTTATTACATCTGTATACTTGAGTTTAAGTGGATTTTTACTCTTGTTTTTCTCAACTGTTGTATGCCTCAGTCAGCCAATATTGTTTTTGAGTTGACTAGTTGTTTGTAGAAGACGTGTAAGTTCAGTACAGTCTGATAGTTTAATGAAAACAATATTTTACTTAATTGTACTCATTATATGATACAATTATTAGCAATTATACAAATCAAGAATTAGCAAAGACAGCCAGAAGAATTTTTGTAGATCACTTTAATTAAATTGCTCTTAGTATGATGTGATATTTAGTTATAAATAATGTACTATGTTCATGTCAGAATTGAGGTTTATAACATTTTTGAGACCTTTATGCTAAGTGTGTATAATATACATTTCATTTTAATATATATTTTTAAATTTCATTTTCGATTTGTTCTTAGATATAAAAACCAACCAGGCTACATTGTAAGCCTTTGTTTTAGCTCTTTTGTTGTCCCTATAATTTTCCAGAAGGAGGACCTGATCCCACGGACTAAGCCACCAGTTACGGTCTTCCCAGTTAGATCACCATCTGCACGACGACCTCGCGATGCCAAGATTCGCTTGTGTATCCTCTACTCTTCGCTTCTCATTGCCATGGGAATCTCGGCCATTGTGGGGTACTCTCTCTACCAGTTCTTCAATCAGCGTCACACCTATCGGGCTTTCTGCAAGGTTCTCATGCCAGAAAAGAACAGACAGTTTATCGAGAGTGTGAACATGGCTGCCGATCATGAAATGATGGAGGTTCCACCCTATGATGGAATTTCAAATGGCGTGACTATTCTTCATGTGTTCCAAGCTGTGAGTGTTACGTTTGTGTTGTTGTATCATTGTACTCTAGTTTTACACAGTTTAAAGCTCCAGTTATGAAAGTAAGCAAAGACACTTTATCTGATATTAGATGAGTATCACGGGCCAACATTTCGAGTGGTAAATTGACATAGAATAAAAATGTTAAGAATTTAAATTTGGGCTTGATAATCACGTATTTCTTCAGAATATATACTCAGGCATATATACATATTCTTATCAATACTGTAGTTGGTAAAATTAGTCTGCCTTCTGGTGTAAGGAACTTTGAAGACATCTTCTCACACAATAATCGATCTTTTGGTGATGATGTATTGAAATAGTTCAAATTAGACATTATTATATAGCTATTTTTAGAGACATGACATTCTATACTTGTGGGTTAAATACAATACCGAGATCCATAACATATGGCGCCTTATAATATACATTAGAAGACACGCTAATTAAATCTGTTCACACTGGAATAATTTCTCAGGTTTTATTAGTTCACGGTCTGCTACATACACATAAAACACTTGAGGTAATGGTCGACATCAGTAGTCTGTAACTAACCCTGCCAACAAACAAAAGTAAATTTATTTACTGAATAGTTGTAGAGCCTAAGCTTTTGCCTCGTTAATTCTTAGTTAAATTGGTAGTGTACTCTCTTTTTTACTAGCGTGTGACACTGATCAAGACGCACAGCAAGTGTCTGGTGAAACCAATGCGATCCGATTTGGAGCCACCGCACAACATTGAGGAACTTTTCAGAAAGCTTCAGGTAAGTTCGTTGTTACAAGGTATGTATTTGTGTGTATATTGTAGTCGATCGTGTATAATAGGCGACATACAAATAGCGGATGTGAATTGTGATTTATTTAGTCAATAATTATTTCTGTAAAGTGTTCCTCGTTCTCTGATACCAGTCGACATTAACAGGCATCGTAAATGTTAATATTTTGCATTTTACATATTTATTTATATTGTAATAGTGAGTAATTGATCTATAAATATGTATCTTATTATATCTTCGCATATAATTTCTAAATTTCGACGCTTTTATAACATTTTTTTTTGTCTTTGACCTCGTTTTTTGTTTTCATCTTTACGATGCCGTCTTTTTTGTATCAATTTTTTTATTAACCCTAATAACAGGTAAATTGCGTTCTCGCTTTGCCAGGATAGGTTGAAATCTTAATATTTATATAAATCTTCATTAATTGGTCGCCATTCTTTTAAACTATAACCAGTCGATAATAAGCCTAAAACTTGTGATGCTGTGTTGTATTCGGCCTGTTCAGCGTGGCTCCTACATTCCGACGGCCAAGACCATCCGCCAACACTGGTTCGTCCTGCACCCACCCATCCCCCATCATCTCTACCGCAAAGTCCTCCCCGAGCGCATTGTCGAGCTGTGTGAGCACCTGCCAACCTACCAACTCGCTCCCTTCGACAACCGCCGGGATATGCCCCGCCGGTCCCGCCTCTCCAGCTGCCCCGAGACCGACTGTCGGGCTTCCTGTCCCGCCGGTTTCACGCGAGTCCGACACGCCGTCACCGACTGTATCACCTGTGAATGCCAGGATCCCTTCGGCTTCTGTCCCGGAGAGACGCCCTGTACCAAGCACTGTAGATTTGGTTTCCTGCGCAATCGAGAGGGCTGCAAGACATGCCAGTGCAATATTATTGGTGAGAGTCTGTGTGTTTGTGTGTGTCGGTGTTAGTAGACCCTTTAAGTATTGTGGCATGTCGCCTTTATCGATCTAAATTATGGAAACAGGAGAACATTTCAAGGTATATATTAAAAAATCGAATTTATCAGTTTTAGTGGGCAAGATATTTTTCTATATACCTACTATTATCCAATGATATTATTTGTAATTCCGAAAATTCGAATGATGGTTGTCCGCATTATGGTTAAAGTTGTTGCTTGACTTAAGACTCTTTTTCTTTCTATTTACATAATAGATATTTGAACCATTTATTGATTTCATAAGGAAATAACAAAATAGCTTCAAAATTGCACAATAGTATAATATTTGGCTATACATGAAGACTCGATTACCATTGTGTACATTTGCCCCTCTTGTATTGTTGGTCCATTGGGTCTAGTTACTGAAGTGTTGGGTAGGACAATAGCTATGCGAATATGGTTTTAGCAGAACTTTATATGTACAAGTAATGGATTAACCTGTCCATATATGAATAGCTGCCTCAAGGCAATATCAGCTGCCCACTTGATTTGGCAGCACTATTCCATTATGGTGAAGAGTGGCTGATACACCCTATTGTAATGCCGTTAATTAGATTGCGCCAGTCTATCTCTATAAATACCGTCCCCACCTAGATACAGAGAAGCGTCAATTCATCAGTGACAATACTGGACATACATGTAAGCCATATTATGCATAAGACGTCGTACATTAATATGTAAAGCAATTGGGTTAGACACATTGCATGATTGACGGAGGGTTGAGTACATCCGCAGTGCCGTGTACATCGTGACGTCATTTTGAGGGAAAGCTGCTGTCGACATGAGCGAATATGTCACCACCGCGGGTTATCAAGATTAAAGTCGCTATAATGCAAAGTGAATTCCGTGTAAAATAGACGCGATTTTGTGGGGAAATTAGTGCCGACATCTAGATATAGAGGGTTTAAGATGGACGCTCAATAAGATATTGTCACTTTCGCCCCTCTAGCCCAGCGACGACGTCGATCTGTTGAAGCCCCCAAGAAGAACGTCTGTCCAGTGAAGGAGATCCTTTATGAAGGCGTGACTCCGAGTGACCCCACCTCGAAGGCTCCTCTTTACTACGTTCATGACTGTGGCACTGTGGTCGCGGCCAATCATGGCTTTCTGGCCTTCTAGGGCCGCGGCCGCTCGGCAGTGAGGCTAGCGAGCTTGGGAAACTGGACTATACTACAACATTCTTTGTTATTCGCTATACTTTTGATCTTTACATAAGAAACGTTATAGACCCATGCACCGCAACAAATGTTTTATCCCATCATACATAATTATATGTTTTCCTTCACCTTCACCATAATTGTATGCGTATCATGTAATTCAATAATTATCCAGAGAGTTTAATCATCGTCTTTTTTTTCAGAAATATTATTCGTACTTCATTCATTTATCGAGTATGCAACTGTTGTTTTATTATTAGAAATTTACTTCATCGTTTATTACTAACGCTATGTATGTACGCTATACTGATTTATGTGTTTTTATCATTTGTTTTATCTAATCTTCTGTACTGCACTCTAATTGTTAAATCTATGTACGGATATTTCTTTAACTCTGTACACTGTCTTATTGTATGGATATCTTTTAAACCAGCTATATGCTTAACATTATCCTGTATTGTGTATTTCATTCTTTATCTTTTTTAATATATATGATTCCATTAGAGTGTTATCTTATTTTGATTTATACAATACATTGATGAATGTATACATTTCACAGGTCTTTGGAACAAAATATTGAGAATCTCTGCTAATGATGCTTAGTTATTTTTATAATATGTCTAATATACCACCAAGTAGTTCTATACCGCTATTGTGTTTGGAAATTACAAATTTTTAAAGATTGGTTGGTTTTCCACAAATTGGATATTCCAAATCTGTATTATAGATTTTTGCTAATTACAAACAAGTTGTAAGCGTTTAATTTGGAAGATATAGCGTCATAATTAGTGCTATCTCTGAAAACAATTGTTATTTCTATTCAAATTGTAAACTTGGCTTTCCTAGAAATTATTGCTATTGTTCCACAGAAATGCTTTGCCATACTAGATCAACCAACTAGAGTAATTAGCGTTTCCGCTCTTATTGATTTCATATGCAGCTGTTGTACGGTTTTGTTAACATAAAAATGTTTTATTTTAATGAATTTGATGTAAAGGGTAGACTAGAAGTAGTGTTAAATATTTTTATTACTAACTGTTAAGGCTTCTCAAAGCAGCATTATTAAAAAAAGAGAGTGCACTCGCTACTGATAAAAAGTTTATTGTAATATTTCTACTATCGTCCTAATCATACAATGATTAAATATGTATAGTACAAACCCTAAACTTCTGTCTGTAAATTTGGATGTGTTTCTCTCTCTTCTACTTATTCTATTAAGTATCGATTTTTCTGTTCGTTTGTTTCTAAGTAAAATGTTATGCGTCTTATCTAATTTTATTACCTAATCATTCCGTGCTACCTATATAAACCGAATATTCAGCTTGCACTATACATATTTAATTAATGTACATGGTTAAGACGATAGTCGAAATATTACAATAAACGTTTTACCAGCAGCATTGCAAGTGCTGCTGCCTTTTGCTGTTGTTTTTATTAAATTCATTTTAATAGCAAATATACATATAGAAAACGCACTATGCCTCATTGCCTCGCCAGTACAATAGTAAAAAGGGGTGTGCCTCATCAATTGTGCGGCAACCTCTCTCCCAAAGATAATAGATAGTAACAAGATGTGTCACTTGCGTGTTAAAGTATATTAAAAAGTTGCAAATTTTTGCCATTTGTATTTTGCACAAACAATTAGAAATTTCGGCGATATTTTGAACGTGGTTGGCTGTGCGGTAAAATGATGTCTGAATCTTATAATGATGACTCACAAATTAATATACGATGGCATCGTTTTCCACACAAAGCAATGTTGTTTTATGAATGCTAGCATTCTATAATATGAATAGAATGTCAGATGAATTAATAAATAAATGACATTGTCTAAGAGTAAGAGTGTATAAGTAAATCTTATTTTTATCTTCATCATTAATTTCAGTATGAGAAACATCACTGTTGTCTTTTTATACACAAATTCAATGACCCTATTACTCATAATAGTTAAACTATAGGTACTATGCTTCAGTTTAATTTTAATTGTTTTATAATAATTAATAATAGTCATAGACTGTAACTTGAAAATATTTATTAGGTTTAAATTGAAATATTAACACTTGACTATATAGTGTATTTATATATATTAGTCTTATTATTATTACTATGGAACTTAAGTTCTATTTAGTTGTCGGCCATGACTGTTTTGCACAAATTTGACATTTTTTCGCTTCCAGTGACACATCTTGTTATTATCTTTGCTCTCTCCTAAGCTAGTACTGTGCTATGATTATAGTTTTGAGTAAAAGCGTATGCACACTGCACGCAGTGCGTTGGAAATGCAATCTACACCGAATGCGTCATAGTGCAGCAAAAATCGATACACGCTTTTCAGAAAATCTACACATAAACAGAAAAGTAGGAGGATAGTATACTGAGTCATAGTTAATGTTGATTTTTGACGCGCGTGAAGTTGAGAATTTTCATCATTAATATTCTACGCGCCCCGACCCGCTTCTTTCGATGTGCATTCCCAGTGTTTCGAAAATTACATTTCTTTGAAAGAACTTTTAAACTCTTTGAAATTCTTAATTGCAAGAAATCTAAGAACTTTGAAAGTTCTTTCAAAGAAATGTAAGTCACTTTGAAAGTTCTTTCAAAGAAATCACTTCAAATAAATTTCAAATTTCTGTCAAAAAAAATGCAATAAATCTAACAATTATAATTTTTTTCAAAGAAATGTAAGTTTCGAAACACTAGGATAGCCAGAAAACATGTTGCAACGGTTGAAATTAGATCTCCATTTCTAGTTACAAAATCTGATATACCCGGCACTACACCTTCTCTTGTTGTATATGATGCAACTGTTTTGCGCTCATTGTCAAAATAACTGAACGCGTACGCTTTGATCTCAAGCAATAGTTTATATATTACATGTATATATTTATATAAAATATTTATAAAAGTACTAAACGCATCATAACGAGAAAAAATAAACTGTTTATATACATCTAATTATTTAACTTAAGTTATATTTTGATTAAACTACAAATATTGTATAGCCAAGTATGTAAATATTCTTAAATGGAATAAAATTCCAGCGCGATATAAGAATAATAATGATTTTTTCAATCGTTAATGTTACTTAATTTTATGATAGTAATAGAAATAGTGCCTAGGTTGCATTTTCATATTTATATTTTGAAATTACCTGATTTAATTATTTTATAGCCAGCTGATAATATATTAAAATCGTTTTATTTTTATATACCTATATATTTATATACACTGGTTCTCAAAAAGAATGATAATATTTCATTTTAATGAATTTTTTAAATTTTATTTTTAATCAATAATGCACTATTGTCGAGCACTTGATAAATGATGCATTGTTGCTAATCTTGCGAGAAATCGATTGATTAAATCGCACTGACCGTTTATTTCTCGACAAACCGAGTAACAAATCTCTTTTTGTACTTTTCGTCCTTTCAATTCATTCTGACAATTATGAAAAGTCATACCTATACTGAATGATAATGAACAATTCGATTTTTAAATCTAGAGTTTGACGAGCAACCAACCTTATTAGTTTTAATGTAGGGAGCCTCCTTTGGGCTAAGACATGAACATCGGATGTTTATTTATTAGCGCTGTGCGCTTGCTGCGTGTTGAATGATATTTGAATGAATTATATAAGCCCAAAATATTATATTATTAACTAAGAACTAAGAAATAAGCTGTATATGTAGAATAAAATTATTGATTGGAATCAATGCTTTCTACTTCTAATAATGATATTTACATTCATTTTGAGAGATATATCTAGCTATTATATAATGCTTTCTTTATAAGACCTAAATGCGTTTGTATACTGCATTACCCTTTCATAGATAATATCATTTTATTTAATTGTATAACGCTAAGTACATAGAAAATTAAACATCAATAAGTGTATGTATGTACAATATATAGCATACTGTATTCTTCGTCATCTTTCATTTACTATTTAGGAAGACATATTACCTACGTCGTATAAGTGTAACCACAGTTAAATATAAATATTACAGCACATATTATGTAAATTCTTTATTCTTATTTGATATCTCCCTATATATTTAGGTTCCGTGAATATAGGGATATAGAGGTATATTAAGACGCACACGTCAAAATTTCGATATCGCTCAGTTGCGCTATATGAAAATAATATAATATTCCATATGCATCAATTCTACTTTATATAGAAAGAGTGAGATGAGTATTTATTCCTCATATTACTTCCCCTACTTGAATTGAATCAATTGGAGTTCACTTAACTTACTAATTTTCGTTTCATTGGTTACTATATAGCTAGGTTTGTATATAATCTTATACATCAATAATTCCAATAATGGTCTGCGCGTTTTTAGAAATAGTTTTTTTTTCAATCGTTCATGTTACTTATTTTTATTTTCCACTTAGCTTTAATAAAGATAATTTGTACTTCGTGAGAACTTAGAATCGAAATAGTACCTCTATGTTCTTTTTTTAAACCAATATACTCACTGTGAAATTATTCCAATAAAGTTGTGCTTTTTCATTTCTAAAACGCAAATTCCAAAATCGCGCACAACATAACCACACATTCTGTAAATTTGACTATTGTATTTTTACCCAAGTAAGCCAAATAAAAATCTGCAGTTGTGAATTGATACAGTAAATATATATATATATTATAGCCAAACTCTTGATGGTTCTCCAGACACATAAACTTGGCCAACAATACCTCTCTCTTACTTAAGACTCAGTTTTTTCTTTGCCCCAGTGGCCTTGATTGTCATATAAATATTGGATAATTTGTGGGACTAAGTGCGCTGGAACAACTAGCAATTTTTGTGGTTTTTCCTTTTCGATTTCTTTTCCGCTTCTTTCCCCGTCTTCTATTAAGAATTGGTTAAAATTGTCTTTTAGAACATAGCTTCGCGACTCTCTGTCGTCTTCAATAGGACTTTTATTTTCTCTTGGACTATTTTTAAGCCACCCCAAATCTTCGTCTTTACTTTGATGAGTCACCCACTTTTCAAGGTATATAGGCATGGACAGCAGCTATATAATGCGGGTAAACACGACAATTAGAATGTGCCTCAGGCAGTTGCCTGCTCATTGAGTTAGCGTTGCTATGGGTCAATCCCCGACTATGTTCAATAGTAAACTCAGATTCGTGAAAGTGTTCTTGCTATTTTGCTATTTGTCTTGATGGTTGTTTCAGTGTTTTAAGCCACTTGAGTGCTTGGTGATCTGTACGAGTTAGAAATTTCTTTCCCAGCAAATATGGCCGAAATTTATTAATACTGTCAACCATTGCTAACAACTCCAATCGGGTTGCACAGTATCTCCTCTCGGCATTAGACAAGCATCGGCTGCAGTAAGCGATTACTCTCTCTCTCTTCCTTCTATTACTTGTGATAATACCCCTGCGATCATGTTAGCACTTGCATCCGTGTCTATTATTAATTGACCGGCTTCCTTGTCAAATTGAGGGTATGCAAATATCGGTGGGCTACTTAATTTTTCTTTTAAAATAATAATAACCTTCTGATGATTCTCTGTCCAATCAAAAGGTGTTTTGAGAGTGGATAGACGGTGTAAGGGTTTGCATATTTCGGCAAAATCTTTTACGAATTTCCGATAATATGTTGCTAGGCCGAGAAAACTTCTCAACTCGTTGTGATATTATTTGGTACTGGCCACTGCGTAATTTGTATTATTTTGTTTGGACAGCACTAACGCACTTGGAACTAACTGTGTCCTAAGAACTTGCATTCTTTGGAAAAGATGACATTTTCTTGTTTTTAATTTCACACCGGCATCTCTTAAGCGTATGAAAATTTGTTTCAGTCTTCCGGAGTGTTCTTGGACAGTTTTTCCAATCACAATAATGTCATCGATGTATGTCAGACAATTTTCATAAGTTTGTCCTGCTAGTTATAATTATTGAATAAAACAACAAAAGTGGGGAACTATTTATTAGACCAAAAGGCATACGTGGGAATTCGTAATGACCCCAAGGAGTGGAAAAAGCAGTTTTTTCTTGATCTTTCTTGACCATGGGAATTTCCCAATAACCTGAATTCATATAAAACAGAGAAATATTTGGTTCCGCTTAGCGCATCTATTGTTTCATCAATTCTTTCAATTAGAAAATTATCAGATGCAGTGATTTTATTGATTTTTCTGTAATCGACACAAAAACGCAAAGAACCATCTGACTTGGATATAACAACTACAGGAGCAGCCCATTGATTTTTAATTGGAACAGTGATGCCTTGATTAGTCATTTCATCCATCATCTTGACTACGCGATCTCTCAAGTGTGGAGTGATTCGTCTTGGCAGCTCTCTGAATGGTCGAGAATCTCTGGTATCAATCAGGGGGTGCATGCCTTTTGGCTCGCCCCAAATCACTGTCATTTTTATAGAAAACATCATGGTATTTAATGAGTAGATCTCGAAGACTTCTTTTTTCTACTAGGAACATAGTGGTTTGACCAATATCTATATCATTTATCCAATCTCCGGATTCATCTTTCTTTTCAATAGTTTTTTAGAGTCAAGTTTTTCCATAGCCGCTACCTGTTCTACGTCTAACGGGGAGAATTTTCTTATTTTTTTCATTCTGAAATAGCTACTACTGACTCAGTAAGATTGATAATTGATATGATATGGGAACAGTCTGATCTTTGACAAGGGCTATAGCATTCCCAATAATACAAGATTTTACGTTTCTTTTCTTTTCGATGAGACCTGACTGATTTTCGTATTGATTTTCTACTTTTCCAAGGATAAGCATTCTACTCATAAGGAGGATATTGACTAACGAAACTTCAGTAATGCATATAACATGACTAACTCTGGGTTGATTTTCTGAGTTGAATAGTCTGGTTGCACATGGGACTTTACCCGAGATAGATTAAACCCCCTGCAAAGTTTAGCTGTCATCCATCACTCTATAGAAAATCGGTACCCAAAATACACTCATAAATTAACTGTGGAATAATAATGCATTTCTGTTGTTGTGTGTAACTCTCTCCCACTAATATTTATAATCGCTTCGCCTAACACACCCATTGTCTCCCCATGGCTGTTTTTAATACTAGCTGGTCAGTTGCTTTGATAGGTTCTGTTTGCTTAATTCTCTTCCAAATGCCCTCTCTGATTTTGCTCACTTCCGCGCCGCTATCAAACAATGCTTGCACTTTGACTCCATTCAAATCACGTATGCTATACTACTTGCGTGTTGACGGCTTAGTGGTGGAAGGGCGTTGAATCCTGACATCTGTGAGTTCCGCCTTGCTCGTTTCCCTTCTGCTGAGGGCAGTATCTAGCAATATGTCCGGGACGTTGACATATGGAACAAGATGGATTATTATGCGAAGCTCGGCATTGTCTTTGGAAGTGTCGTGTAGGTCACTTAAAGCATTTAGGTTCATTTTCTCTGATGACTTAAACTAGAATTTGAGCTTTTATGTCTCTGATTTCGGTCATATAGCTTTTTCACGCTGTTGCTTAGCGCCGACAGAGCTGGTTCCCATTCCTTCTTAGTCGTGTTCTGTGACTACATTATGTGGATTTGTTTCGCCTCATTTCCAGCTACCCGACTGACAGCTTTAGCTCTTAGAAATTTCTGAACTCTTTGTTTATGCTTTCTTTAGTTTCTTGTATTCTTTGCGCAACAATTCTTCTCTAAGCGCAGGAAGATAAATCCCTACTCTAAATTTGTCAAGGGTCATCTCTTCTCTGAGTTCTTCACCAGCATTAGGATATGAGCTCCTCATGGACAACCTGACACGATCTGCATAGTCTTCGATTTTTTCAGAGCTACCCTGCTTATTCTGGTGGAAAGAAAGTCTGACCTCAGTTGATGATTTGTTCTCCGTATCTTTCTAGTACTCATTGCACAATATCTTCGGAATATTCCTCTAGAATATTGGAGGCTCTGCATGCTTTCAACACAGGATCGCTTTGGAGGCTTAACAAAACAGCTTTTTTTCTTTCCTCTCCTGTGATAGGCACCGCAATGACATATTGGTTAAAACGCTCAACTCAATTCTCAATAGCCTCATGGTCAGGTCGGAACACCGAAGGTCTTGATAAGTTAACAGACATTGGCTTGGCGGCCATGTTTGTTCTTTTCAAATTATCTACTAGTCTCTCGAGAAATTGCTACGACGCAGACATATTAGACACAGACACAGATCGGAACTAAAGCTATACTACCAACTATATTCTAAAGATGTGACTAACTGATAAAGACACAAAATATAACACGAAATGGCAAGATAGTGTTTATGTGGCAAGTATGTTAAAAATGGGAAAATGTTATATGTGTTAAAACTGCGAAAAACGATATAAACAAGTTCAGAAATATTAACATAAAATCCTATTAAAATTTAATTTAACTTAACACTAATATACAAAATTGTTTTTTTTATAATTAGGGGGGAAATCTTACGCCTCTGTGTGCTATTTTGTCCAGAATGCATACACAAAACACAATTAAACAATCTAATCCGCTCTCGGGGGTCTTATCTTCTCCTCTTTTTGCAATCTGACGTTTGTTTTCCTTTCCTTTTTAAACAAGTGTGCATCAGATTGTCAAGATTTATTGATCAAACGATGAACAGACTAATCTGTAATACAAGAAAGAACACAATAATAAGTAAACAAGTAATTAAGCA
>JAYRBW010013031.1:984-13180 GCA_036023295.1 Invenusta paracnida | reverse complement strand
GTATAAAAGAATCATGACAAGAACCTGGCCACCGTGCTAAATTATTGGTAAATTTATATTGATGGTCACACATTACTATGTATTTATGCTGTGAAATCTTTTGTGATTCACAAAGTCCTATTCTCTTTCAGCCGGTGGTGAAAAAACCACATGTGTTCCATCCACGTTAGAAAGAATTTAAGGGAATCCAGCGATACGATCAAAGTTAGATTGAGTGTTGACAAAATCTTTAGCATTTCTGGGAAACTTCACACATTTATTTATGTGGTAATATATTGAATCAAGAAAACAGGATATTGCTCGCAAAACAGGTGGCTGACTCAAATTCAATATGTCGGCAATATCAAGCTGTCTATCAGCTGTAGTCAGATATCAAAGAGATGCCATCACAGAAATTTCCACAGGAATTGAGTGATTTCTGTAAGTTAATCGACGAAGATCAGTCTACCAGCCTTGAAATAAATCGAATACTTCACGATCAAATCGAAAACGTTTTACTGATTGATTGTTATAATTATTGTAATTTTCAAAGGGATGATTAATTTCTTTATTTATTCGAGGAAGGCGATGGTTTTGAATCTTCATAAATGTGGCGATTATCTCAATAAAAACAACTTTAAATGTTTTATGTGATACGGTAATCGACTTTGTTTGGAAATAAATCAATAGATCACATAAAGGGACTATATACAATATCATAACACACTAAAGTAATAAAGTAGGTGTTACCTACTTTTATTGGAAAGCATTGAGGCGCTCCCAAATATTTTAAGTTACACCTACTAGGTAATACCTACTTTTTGTCTCCTAATTACGACTAGGTGTTACCTATAGGCATCCCCTAAGAAAAAGTAGGTATTACCTCTACCTGAATACGGCCTTCAGTTAATCTAAGATGCTCACGGTATACACGTTGCATGTATAACAATAACACATATAGCTACTGTAGTTATTAATCATATACCACTGTCACTGGATATAGGACAAAAACAAATTATGAGGTTTATCAAAATGTATCGTTAACAATAAACGACATGAGTATATGATATGAAACTGTCTAACAGGAATTTTTATATATGAAATGATTTAAAATAATACATCCTACAATAAATATACTTTTTGTATATAAATCGACCATGGAATGTTATTAAAAATCTAGAGTTTAGGACATGTTGATAATAAACTATAAATACACTTACATTAGGTATCCAAACAGATAAAAAATATGTAAAATAATATTTTTATGAGTTTTATGATTTGACTCACTTACCCGTCATAAGGTGACAAGTCAGCTGTTGTAAGAAAGTCTTTGGCATGATTTGCACGTTCAGTAACTGCAATAAAATATGATTCAAAAACCTTTCAGCTCTAAAGTCAACCTACTTGCAATCAGAATCATTGTAAATAAAACTAATCTCACAAATCAATAAAGTATTGCCTAGCAACGTATCATTTCTTTAAATATACATATTATATCTGAATGCCAAAAAATCAGAATATTAATTTTCTACAAATTACAACCTAAATTGTTGTTATTAAAAGATATATTAAATTTGTAATGATCATTTCTTTTAAATATAACCACATAATATAATTATACTATGTAAATTGACTGATAATATGCAAAATGTATACCTTATAAAATAGGGTCCATATATAAATATATATATATATTTTTACGATTCGACACTAAACGACAGAAGACAAAGCGTAGGCCGAATTAAATGAAGTAGTAAAATCGATAAGATGACGATCGATATATTATATAGGCAAAAAGAAGAGAAAACGAAGAATAAGACTTGAAAGACAGATGGCTTTGAGAAGACAGCATATTCTTAGCTGAGTGAATTACAAGAAACAAGTTAGTTGTCCTCAAAGAGTAATTATGTTCTGTCTTAAGTTAATTCAAGATTCTTTTCTATATTCCTTATACGTAGAAACCTGAGGATATAATATTATGGATAGTTAGAATGTAGGTAGCTATAGCTACAGGATTGCATTCCAAATATTGTTAATATGTATGGCAATTTGCCCATTTTTTTGCGATGTAATATACTATGAACCACTTCATAGGAGGTGAGTAAAATCAAAATACAGAAAACAGCAATACAATTTACTAAAATATTATTTCGTTATAATCGATTTGTGTACAGTTGGCAGTTGTGAATACTCACTAATAACATTAGTCACAATCCCCGCGGAGTGGAAAAGTGGAGCGATCTTGTCGGAGTAGAGATCGGGTCCCCTACGAAGGCCACCGAATGGGTTGATGAATATAAGAAGAGATGTGGGCCTTTGGGAGTCTATAAATAGCAAGACAGACCTTTATAAAAAAAGCTTTAGGTATAGTAAGGTATTCAGACAGGACATTCCGAACGGATGCACTAAATTAGAGTATAATAAAAGGTTATTATTTCAATGTTTTTATGCTAAACGTAATATTTAGCAAAACTAAATATTAATTACCTTAATTAAACTGAAATAAGAAAAACATCAAATTTAACTAATAAATGTAATATTACCTAATAAATAAAACTTCTACAGAATTTTGTAATAATATGATATATCATTTATGCAGATATTTTGAAATGCTGATTTTATTATACATTATCAACTTAGTGATATGTATGGCGGAATTTACAGTAACTAAAAGCTAATATGAAAATCTTTTAAAAGTCAAAATGCCATTTAACTTATGAAAATGAAAAGAATACAATGTTAATTTTTAAGAACGAAGAACTATAAATAAAACTTGGGGACGAATTAAGTTAACAATTTAAGACAACTGCATATAGTTTACCTCCATTTTGAATAAAGTCTCAAATATACTATAATTGATATATTGCCAAATGCCTAAAATAAAATTTATTATTTCACTTCACAATAAACACACACGTAACATTCAAAATCATTAACAATGACGCGGATAATATTGCTTAATTTAATTCAAACTAATATACTTTACAGAATAGCAACAATCACCTCTACTGAACCCTGCAGAGTAATAGTAGGGTACAAAATAATATGCTAGTTACAGACACATTATAGCACTGTAAAGTTTGTAATATATGTATAAACGCGTAGTGTGAATAATATTTCATTGACTAGGTGCATACTATTAACGCCGACGAATGACGCGTAGTTGTACATACTGCACTGGATTTCATAGAAATGATTGTAGTATATATTTCGACATAGACGCAACTAACTCTGGTACGTAATGTTCACAAATCAGCCTTATAGTGTGGTTTGCCAAAAACAGTGACCAGTTTCTCTTATTTCAAGATATTATGAGTCATTAACGCCCTGTAGTGTATGTGTAAAATATGGATGGTACCATCTATATGGTGTCTAGCTTACTGCGCGGAACCTATACCTCTTACATCATTAGATAACGAGTGCCACATGTGCCTATTGGAAATTTTTATTCAAATGATTGCTATTGTACAATTTAAGATAATAATAATATATACTATGAGTCTAAAATTCAGAAAAGATGATATATACTAAGGCACTAAGCGAAACACAATATCTATTATAACAGTCCGATATAAATGTTACGTTTATAAAATGCGGAATATTTGCGAAGTATAAAGTATAGTATAAATTCACGTGTAAGAAATACGTTAATGATAAAAGAAAACGTTTCGTCTGTCTACTATTGATTTAAACAAGACTAAAAATATATCGAAAGAAAACCATCTCATTAATTCTGTTTTTTACAGTATAGATAGACACAATAGAAAGTGAGAAAGCTGCATAGTTTGGATTTCTATGGCAACAAAAGCCTAAGTTCTATTGCGAGTCAGGGAGTGGTGAAGCATTATATAGCTATTGAAAATACTCCAACACTTTAGTGCCGGAATACCGCCATAGCTGCCTGTTCATTACTTGCAAGAAAGGACTGATTATCATGAAACTGGAGAAATGTTGTCTAAAGTTGACATTCATTCATTCCCATGGAAACTAAAGTATTGAGTATTATCAATAAATTTATGCTGCTACAATGAACGTTTCTCCTCTTATAATCAATTCATAAAAACTGGTTAACACTGGATTTTAAACATTTTTAAATGAACGGAATAAAATAGGATTCTGGTTTACAATATATATTTATAAAATAAATTTAAGTAAACTAATTATATTATGAAAAGGCCTAAGAAATAATGTAAACATAAAACATTGAATATATCAGAAACCTATAATTTGTGCTTATAGTAGACGTTTATATATATGTATATACACATCCTGGACGTGTATAACATCAGTTATGTACTAAAATATTAAAAAAATTCTAGATGTTAAGACACCCATTAGCTTTAAAAATCATTAATTATTATAACGTGAAAGCACATGAGCAATTAAATTTATACGTTATATTCCTTAGAGATAAATGCAACTATTATGAAGAGTTATCAACTGTTGCACATATCACAAGGCATATACTTAGATAAAGTGAAGAATACACCCAAACTAAAGTATAACAAGTGCCTGTAGATAATATTAATTGCATGTGACTTGAATAATTAGCACAAATAACGTAATTTAACTATCTAAACATGTACGTATAGAGCATATTTATCATACAGAACGTCAGAGTATGGGGTTAAGATTCTTCGTGCCCCAACGTCAAGTGTTATAACTATTTAAGTGGATTGAGTGAGTGCGTAAACGTGAGTACATTAAGAGCACGCGCACTAATCGCACTCGTATATTTAAGCAGTATTGATAAAAACACAATATGTACACATTGCAATCAAATATTTCGTAGCTACAACCTAATGCCTACGAGCCTTAACAATTTGAGCAGAATAAAAATTCTATAAAGCATGTAGTAATAATGCAGAGCCAACAATTAATTATTTATTTAGATTTGCATATATGACTACAGTACTATAACAGTCCTGTATACACATGGATTTAACAACTTAAGACATGTTGCAGTTGCTACCATAAAATGAAAAATATATTAATCCTCTTATAACTAAGATATTTTATTATTTTGTGCCAAATTCCAGCATTGTATTTTGTATTCCTATTTATTATACATAGAAGCTTGTTGTATTATGATATACGTATAATCGGAACATACTTGATAATGACAATTATTTATATAGCAAACTATATATAATTAATTAATATATTCTTTGAATATAATATACTGTTCGATAACATAGTTACGTTTAGTTATGAAAAGAAAGTACAAGTATAATACGACAACAATTCATGTGGAAACAAAGTAGATTTAAGGGATTAGTAATAATAATTTATCTGCTATATTCCTAATCTGATCTACAGGTTCAGGTTACTGTTGTAAATAATTATTTAAATAGTAGACTACCTGTTAAAATACAAATATTGTCAAATATAATTTATAATATTGGTACTATGCTCTATTAAAACTCTGTTAATTCGGTCAATAACTCGTAGTGTTACAAATCACATTATTAATTTATAAAGCAGAACACACGAAAATTTAGAAATTATACGTCATTTATAGAAAAAATATATACTAAAAATGTAACCTTTGTATTATATATAATAGGTATAGTCTAAGTAAACCCATGTAACAAAAGCAAAACGTTAATTTTTTAATAATTTTAAACAGACTTACTGTAATTATACACACGGATGAAGCAATTTAAATAAAACTACCTTACAGAATATGAAAAATATAGAAACTTACTCGGTTCATTAAGCTTATTTTGGACAGCTGTAATGAGAAGGTTGCCTTTGATGTGGTTGGGCACTAGTATGTTAGTGGTTTTAACTCGCCAGCGAGAGTTACTACTTCGACGAACCGAATGAAGTTGAATTTCAAGTGATTCTTTCTGTTGAACTTGTCCAATATTGTTATTTGTTGAGCCTGACAACTGAGTACTATCAAAGCGATTAATTGAGATAACTTCATGGATAGGAATGATAGTTTCATCCACGTTGTAATTTGCTTAAAAACAGTGAAAAATTGATATATACTGATTTAAAAAAATGTAACAGATGAAAGACTTCAAAGTAATAAAAATTTGTACAACTACAAAAAAGGAGGAAATAAAAACGAATGATTTTGAATATATTATATATATAATAAGTGACATTGTCATCACAGGGATTTAGAATATAATACTGATTTTCATTAAAATGAAACCAGATAAGTGTACTTCCAATTTAAGAATGGAAAAATATTGATAGAATAAAAAATAGGAAATATGTTAAATATAAAAATTATAAAGAATGTATAATATAAAAATACATACCATTATTTGATTGAGAAGCATTTATGCAACAGTTAGTTTTATCATTGTGTATCCAAGAAATAGTGCCATTTGTAACAGCAAGTTTCACAGTTTTGTTATTAATAATCAAGACATCTTCAAAGTAAACTTGTTCTTTTGATGACATACTGAAATAAAGAATTATAGGTGCAAATGTATTAAATGCATATTTATAAAAAATAAGTAATATTTTAAACAATATGTATGTCAAATAAACCTGCAAACCAATAATTTATATTATAAAAAAGTAGTATTGTTTGACTTAAAATGTATATAGAAATATAAAATTATTGTATAATAAATTAAAACTGCTGTTTTGGGTATATACATAAATATTTCATAATACATTAAAGTCAGTTGATAATCACTTCAGTAAACGATGGACAGTTTATATTCTATAAAATCACAATATAAGATATAGTAACAGATTAATTAAACCTAATTAAGTATGTCTGGCAATTTAAATAAATTATGAAAATTGGATGTAAAATAAAAAATGTATATAGTGCCTACAAGATAATTGATATTATTTGAAATAATTATAAATTTATCTAACAAGAGCCACATATCACTGTTAAGTATAAAATGTGTGTACTTAATATATTTTCAAATATTTAACAGAATATTATTATATAAAGAGTGGAGGAGAGGTAGTAATGTGTGTTCCTGAAGGATATACAATACAAAAATTGAAGACAATTAAATTATATCTATGTTCCAATGTAAGTACAAATTTAATTAAAGTATATATATATATATATGTAAAAATGAAAGTAGAAGTTGGTACTTTTTTAATACGAATACTTCTTTCAAACATTTTTTAGGAATAATAATAGAATGTAACAAATAACTTAAAAATGTGTCCTAAAAATGGATTTGTTATATACATATACATATATATAATTTAAAAAATCATAAAAATGAACTATTTTATGACATACATTTTAATGTTACAATCAATATGAAAAATAGAATATGATTATTCAATTATAATAAAGCAGAAATTTTATACTTAAATTGGTATATTCCAAAAATAAAATATTAACTATATTCATTGGTTTCAACTTAAAAATTTTAAAATACATTGAAATCAGTGCTGATGTGCCCAATATGAAAAAATCACAAGCTTTGTAAAAGCTTATAATGCTAAAGAATTTTTAAACAAAATACAAGCAGGATTCTATTAGGACATTATCGTATGGTACAAACCATACAAACACTTTTTGGTGACTATTCATTTGACTAGGACAACTGCCAGGCAGTGATAGGGTAATTAACTTTGGTTCAAACAGGGATTTGAACCCACTTGCACAGACTGTCATCTGATCAGCAGTCTAGAACTTTACCCCTGGGCCATGTTTTAAATGCTCATCGAGGCATACACAGGGTTCCTACTGACTCATAAGAAAAAAAAATCCAGGAGGAAAATCCAGGAGGTCAATATTAAAACAAAATACAAGTGAGATGTATTATAATATAGGAATATTCAATGACAAAGCAATGTGGTAGTATAAAAATATATTCAGTGAACCAACTTAATCAGTGAGTTATAAATTACATATATATTATATGTTTAAATAAGTAGACAGCCTCCTCCACCCCTTTAAGAACCATAAATAGTATTCTTGGCAGTTGACTCTCCAATGTGCAGTTCTGCCGAAATCAAGTCTAGATTGCCTCCTGGGGTGTCAGTTAGCTGCAGGACAATCCGCCGTTAGCTCCAAGTGGAATGCAAACTCCATGCTTACCACCCAGCTACTGAGCCTTGTCTCTCAAAAAAGAATATTAAAGACAGAGTCGCCTTCGCAAATAAATACAAAGACTGGATGGCAGATCAATGGAGTCACACAATGTTTACAGATGTGTCAATCATCAAACAGTTTTATGTATTCAGCAGCTACGTTTTCCACCCTGTTGGAGAGAGATACAACTCATGCTACAATGTCCCTAGGGTCAAGCATTCCCCATCCATGATGATCTGGGGCGCTATTACAGGACAAGGAAGATGTGGCCTCTGGTTCATGCCACAGGGGAATACGATCAATGCAACCATCTACCTCTCAATCTTGAAGGAGAAGGTACCCCTCTTCATGGAGTTACATAATTGTACCCACTTCCAGCAGGATGGAGCCCCCTGTCACACTGCATGGATGGTCAAGACATCAATTGCATTGACCCATGGCCGGGCAATTCTCCAGATCTCAATCTCATCAAGAACTGCTGGGCTATGTTGAAGAAGAAGGTTGCTGCACATAGACCAACCTCATTGCCAGACCTCATACAAACAATACAAACAATAAAGAAAATCTGGTGCACTGAGATCACCCCAGAGTACTGTGCTCAACTTCTTCATCCCATGCCTAGAAGACTTGCAGTGGTTCTAGTAGCCAAAGGTGGAGCAACCAAATATTAAATTTTACTTACAAATTAATTATTTGTGTTCCAGTTTAACTTTATTTGGTTATTAATGAATTATCTTATTTATCATATAACATTTTGATACTTATTTTGATAACAAATCATGTTTGGAATCATATTTTACCAATTTTTGGATAAAATAAAAACATATTCTATCTTTATGGCCAGCATGGTACAGGTAGAAATTTTATCAATACAGATAACAAATTTTTGAATGCAAACATTTTTTTGAAAGCAATAAAAAAATATCCAGGAGTTATCCAGGAGGGTACTTTAATATCCAGGAGATATCCAGGAGATCCAGGAGTGGTAGGAACCCTGATACAGTAATATGGAGAATAATTGCCTATTGTAATAGATATGGCTACTTTTGTCTAACAAAAGAACAGGTTTGAGCAGCTATTGACTCTGGAAAACATACTGTGAAATGGAGAAAATAACCAGTATAGGATTGGAGATAAAAGGATGTGGAGACTGAAGCAGCAGCTTTACCACCAAAGCCTTCATGTAAGGGTTAAATAATATAATGTAGGGCAAATCTGTTATTATTTTCAATAACAACAACATGGGTAGACAATATGAAGGAGGATTGGACGCAATAAGACAGTACATGATAGAGAATGGGTGAATATGTGTCAGAGAGAGAGATGATAATAAGTGATTTGTTAGTTATTATATAAAAGATGGTAATACAGCAGTGTTTGGATTTAGTTAACACTGATGGTGATTTAAAAAATGTTTACTAAATCTGAACACCATTGTATATAAAATTAAATTTCTTTAAAAAACACATGTTTAAAAAATATAAAATAAAAAAATATCAGAACATATTAATAACATTATATAACATTTGAGTTATTATTAATTATAAAATGGCTTGTATATATAGGGATGTGATTAGACTTATGAATAAAGCAGTAACTATTATAGGGCCCCCTCAAAATAATAATAAAGGGACTCTTTCTATCAGCATAATTTTCAATCAAAAATCCAAAAATGCCCCCAAAATCACCTAAAAAAAGAATGAAAAATCATATCTTTGCTTAAAACAAATTGATGAATATTAACTATAGCATTGGAATAGAATAATTATAAAAAATTAAAATATTTTAAAATATAATAGTAATAGTAATACTAATAGATATAACTTTCAGTCTTGGAATTTCATTTATTAACCAATATTTATACACTTTAGGTTTAAAATATAGAAAGGATTTTACTAACAGTTAGAAAATATTTATCCAAATTAATTTGAAATACATATATTGCAATCAGTTTTATAAATAGGCTGAAAATACCTAAGAATTATATTTACAGTGCTGCTCAATCCTAATTTTCTATTTTTTAGGTTACCCAAAAAATGTCAGGCCATATTATAATAATTGTGCAACTAAGTGTAATTATCAAGTATATATCAATGTTTAATACAAATTATAATATACATATATATTGTATTATAAGCACAAATGTTAAATTAGAGAAATTTTATCATGGACATATTTGTTTATTAAAAACCACACTATGTACATGATAATTGTTAAACAAAAATATTGATAAGTATGAAACAATAAAAAAACAAATCAACAAAAATTGTATTTATCAGTGAGATTTGGAATTTTGTATGGACAACCATCCACATTATTAAAATTCCTTTTTAGGACATTTTTAAGAAGGCAATTGGACACAGATTTTTTCTTTGATTTGTTCTTTATCTTTAAAAAGAAGCTCCAATCCCTTATTTTTTTATAGCCTCTTCTTGAACTTTCATTAATTTAGCTTTTTGGGGTAAACTGTTTTGGATTTCAAGTTCCTTAGCAGTCACACATTCTGACCGATTGGCCAGCTTTTGATTTTTTCTTTTCTTCTTCAAAGGATACTATCAACAGCTTATCTTGTTTTTTTCTTTTTGCATTTCATCAAACTCCTTTTATTTTTGTATTCATTTGTTATAAGTTGCATGAGCATTGGAAACTTTCTGTAGCAGCCTTCCTATAAGTAATTTATAGGAATATGTATAAGAAAAAAAATCGGTTATTGGTCACTCAGAATTTGGGTGAAGGGTTCCAAAATCAGCTATTCAGGTCAATTGTATGAAAATTCTGGTGAAACTCAAATGCAGGTCTATTTAGTGAAACTGTATTTAAGAGATTATTTCAAATATAATATAATAGTAAGTTCTATCTAATTAAATTTATCTCAATTTACTTTTGTTTTAGTTGTAAGAATTATTTCTTTTCTTTTAATGATCTAAAAGTAAAATATATTAGTATTATTATTAGGTTATATAAATATATTATTAATATATTTAAGAGACTATTTATTGTTATAATTACCAATACACACTGATGATTATATATGATATACAAACTTGGAACAAATTAAGCAATATAATTTAGTTTTAGTTAAAATTTATTTTTTAAATGAGCAACTTTTAAAATTAATATTTAAGTAAAAGCAATAAACAATCAATGCTTTTTTCTATCAATCAATATGTGGTAGTCTCAAAAGAGACTGTTTACACATTCTAAAAAGGGGTGTGAGAGGCTAATATAACATAGTTCTTCCATTATGACCAATCATTTCCTGGCAGTGAATCAATGAGTTCTTGAATAAATTCTTAAGATAGGTTGGCATACAGCTCAGATGCAACCTGAAACAGCTGGTCCATGCCATGGATAATATGTTGATCTAGTTCCAATTTGAGATCCTGACAGATGTTCTCCATGGGGTTGAGGTTGGGGGTAATGGCTGGCCATGGAAGCACTTCAATCCTGTTCTGCTCAAATCAATTCATTGTAAAGAGTTTTGTGAGGCATGGCATTATTCTGCTGATAAATGAAGTCAGCATGGTCATGGAAAAATGGAGGCAGGTGCTCTTCCATTTTGGCAATGCATGACCTGGCTGTCAAGTTCTACATGCAGCAGTGTAACTGGAGGATGCCTGCATATGAAAATGCACTTCACACTATAACTTTACCACTACCATCCTGTAAATTAAATCAATAGATTGAATGAGTCATCAACCTCCAATTCTTTTACATTGCAGCTACTGATGGGGTGAATGCCACTGATGCATTGCTTCTGGCTATTTCATATTAGCCTCTCACACCCCACTCCCTTTGAGTATGCATAAACAGACTCTTTTGAGACTACCACTTATTGATTGATAGAAAAAACACTGATCTTTTATTGCATTAATGTCTTAAATATTAAGTTTAAAAGTCACTGATTAAAAAGTAACTTATTTTTAATAATAAAAATGTACATCTAAAAACAGTGTATTTGTTAATTTTTTTAAGGGTTGTATATTATATTAATATATGTCTTAACAGTATAAATTGAGTATACTATAAATCGGTTATGTATAAAACCTGATGCAGATTCCAAAAAACATGATACCAATTCCTGAAAAAAAAAACTGATGTCAATTTTAAATATGCTGGATGAAACCTGATGCCAATGCAAAATAAATTGGAGCTATATTAGTCTAAAAACATGGAATTGGA
>JAYRBW010013020.1:0-13181 GCA_036023295.1 Invenusta paracnida | reverse complement strand
TGCATTCTTATACTGCTGAGTATGTAGCTGGCTTGCTACACACATACATTGATATTACGCCACATTTTTAACATGACATAACATTTTTATAAATTATATATAGGTGGCATACCTCGTAATTATAATACAAGGTGAATTGCGATAACGCTTTTGCCGGGATATAATATTCCATCTTTATTATTTAGTCGCTTATTAGCTTAAACTAAGTAAAGTTGGGTACATGTATAGTACTCAACATGCAAATTTAAATTTCTAAATATGTCTGTTTAATATACGTGAAATAATATGTATATCTCAATTTTGATTATTTAAATTGAATTATTATATTGATTAAATAAATAATATTTATTAAATAGAATTATTCCTATATTGAATAAAGAATTTGGATGCGTAAAATGAAATTTGTTTTCATAATTTTTAAAAGTATGTATACAAATTATATCGTAAATATTGAGAAAAAATCGTAAATAGCTGAAATACATAAATAATTATTTTTGCTTTTACATGTAAAGTTTAAGCAAACCATTCTAATTAAACAAATTCTTTCAAAGATTAATACATGACTTTTAAATTGTAGGATTTATATCCGTGTATATCAATTTATGTGACTTATTTTTTTTAATGCAATCATAATTTGATTTTATTCATAAATTCAAAGTTGAATATTTGTCGAATTTTAAAGTGGTTTAGCATTCCCAAAAAAGATTAATAATAATAGGCTACATGAATAATATTTATAATTTATAGTAAATTTTGAGGCTTTTATAAAGATTTATTTTTGTGTATTAAATAAGTATCGATTTTTAATATTCCGCGTAAAACAAAGAGGTGTTTACTTTTTATTTTTATAAAGTTCCAACGAATCCGACTATTGTATAAGAAATACGATTAATACTATTCATTTGCGGCTGTTAAAAAGTGTTATTTGTTATTGTAATCGATATTTCATTGATAATTCAATAGAAAACATGTTTGCATGGATGAGTGAGTACTCTATTATAGTATAATCAATAAATAAATAGTAGCATACTTAAAAGTTGCCTATCTAAATAAGTTTTAATTAGAACATCAAAATAATCATTATTATCTTGAAATTTAAAATACTCATAAGAAGAAGAAAATGTTTATTTCATTATTATTTTATCGATTTTATTTCAGATGGACCTCTTGTCTAGCAGTGAAGCCACAACTATGATAAAGCAACAACAACAACAGCAGAATCCTTACGCTAGAGGGCCACCATCCTCAATCTCAGCCGGAATGATCAACGACGGCGGCACTGATCACCATTTTTCCGATCACAACAATCGATCCATGCTCAACGTACGCCGTTCCTCAGGGGGCAGCGCCCATCCACATATCATTCCATCTTCCTCCAATCCCTCATCTTCGTCCTGTCTGACGTCACTGCGCACTTCCTGTTGTCTCTCTTCTTATTGGCTGGCGCTGGTGATTGGTTTAGCCGTTACTTTGGCCTGTGTCGCACTTCTATTAGCCGCAGACTCGACGTTGCGCGCTGGTTGGCTGTTGAGGAGGGCGGGATTCTTGGCGCGAGCGCGAGGATTGGAGGAGGCGAGAGAGAGAACGAATCGAGTGATAGAGAGGCAGGCTCTCTGGCTTAATTCAGGGCCCGTGCATCGGGCGAAATTGGAACAGGATGAGATGAACCAGCGCTTGTTGGGTCTTGTGGCACGGGCCAAGCATGACTTGGTAAAAGGAGATTATTTATTTAATTATGCCAGTTTTCAGAATTTAAATTTGCTTACTACTTACAAAATATTAAGTAATATATGAAGTTTGGGTTTAAATTTATATATGTCCAAAATTAGTGCATACAAATATTTTTTTAAACTGAAAATTAGTACTTGTAAAGGTGTGTGTAATATTTTATTTTTATCAAATAGGATGGGAATAAGTTTAGTCTTCTGTAAGTAAATGTTTTCGCATTAAATTGTCTAAGTCTAAAATCCTAAATATTTTAAACATAGACATGAAAAGCATATTATTACACAATGGGATATTTGAAAAACCTCTTTAGGATGAGTTAAAAATATTGGAATTCTTCATTTGCTTAAAATGTAGTCAATCCATTTCATAGTTTAAATTATAAAGTAAATATGCCCAAAATTCCTGACTTAACCAATATTTGATATAATATGTATAATGTGGGAATAATTTTGCTGAAATTTAAATATATTTACAATAGTCATATATACAATTATATAAATTCCATCATTTTGATCGGCCAGCAGATATCACATCTTCATATATAACTATGTCTTTAATGGTGGCATTCTTTGATCTGTTACAAGTATATCACTTCTTGGCCTATATAGTCTGTCAATATAAGTCTCTGTGATTACCACAAATTATGTTTAAAATAATACAAATATTTCGAAATTGAGGCTTTATTATATACGAATCGATGCAGGCATGATCTGTGCATAAATTCTTTGACGACTAAATAATATATAGACTTGTATATATTACAATGGGATAAATCAGACATAACGACAGCAGATACTGTGAAAGGTACTATTAGGGTCGGATCAATTGGAACAATCAATCAAGTCTAAATTTGGTATATCTTCCTCATTTTGAATATAATATGTTATTGACAACTATCTTGTATCAACCTAAAATTAGCCCAAACCAATTATAATTTATATATGCTCATTTATATTGTGCACTGTTGTACTGTTTGCTAAATTTATGAAAATAGAGAGGAAGAAAGGAGGGAAGAGAAAAGATGGCGACATTTTTTTCCAGTTTTCCAAAATCGACATTCATCCACTGCATTATTAGGACGTACAGGATTCGTTTGAAGCAATATAAGCTCTAGCTGCTGCCAATTTTAAATAGACTTATTTCCTAAATAATAATTGACAGTAGGTATACATAGCTGCTAGTGTATATAGAAACATTTCGAACGTTCCCTGCTATCTAAGTAATTAATTTAATCTACAAAACGAACGTGGAAGTTATTTATCAGCTTGTAAAGTTTTAATTATTCCCCTGTAGTGCCCACGTATTTTCGCGAATTGTACTTTGGCAATACCCTCTCTTCAGTATGCATACAAACACATACTGTAAACTACATAACTAGTTCGTAAATAATTACTGTACACTGCCCCTCTGTAGTATACTTGAGCAACTGCAAAATTGTCATCATTTTATTGCATATATATAGGAAACTAACAATAATTGTAGCGCTGCCTAGTTTTGTCGCAAATTAACATTTAGATATTTTTTTGCATGCAAGGAAAGAGGGGAGGGGAACACAAGTAACCTTATTTGGAGAGGCGGTGTATTAGGTCTACAATTAGTTGCTACATGTTCTACAAGAGAACCTCGCCGCATAATTAAACGTAAGATAGGCGCACTGAAGAGAAAAAGAGAAGATTGTCACTACATGATGAGTTCTTGGAATTCGACCCCGCTATTCTGAAATATGTATGTATATACTTATATGCATTATAAATAGTTAATTAATACTATTATTAATAGCTACATTGTAGACTCAGTCACTTATAAAGAGAATTTGAACTCGCTTCGTTTAGTTCTTACCATTCCTTTTGCAATGTATACACACACACCATACATATATTATATCTTTACCAGTGTGTACAGTGAATTATAAGATAATTGGGTTGAGTTGAAACTTTTTTGTCCTCGTTTACAAATATCTGAGTAGAGTTTTTTTTTTCGTTAATTACATTTGACAAGATTGTGATTAGTCGAACGAGTGATTTGGTTTTTGTCCTTAGTATATTAAAGAAGCGAGTATTTTCTCCGAATAAATCTTGAATCAGTAAGCCTTGCCTAGCCTTGCCGACTTCCGACTATTGAACTAAATAAACAGTCTTATAGATGTAAATTTGATTTTCTTTCTTTCTTTCTCATATATATAAAGTTTGTTTATCTACTTCTACTCTTATCGTTTTATTATAGCCCTTGACAACAAATCTATTGATTTGGTTAGAGGGTATAACTAAGGGAAAGACTAAATATGTAGGTATGTACACTTATAGAAATAATATGACGATTATATATCTTCTCTATGTAATATAGCGACAGATCGCTTTATTCAAGGAAATTAATGACAAGGTTCTAATCCTTCTTGTGCGGGCTTGTCTCCCTTGAGGATGCAGGGATAATCAATCGATATCGTTTCTATATGATAACACTACAGTGCGGATAAACTCAAACTTACATTATAAAGCAGAGTCAAAGTACAGTGCGGCACCGTAGTCTGCCTTCTATCGATTTTATATCTGCACTGAGTTTTGTATATTTCCGGCGGGAGACAATGTTGTATTTCAATAAATTGCTAGTAAATGAGGAAACAAAAGTTGTTTTGTATATTATACTGTCTATTTAAAGACTAATTATCGATTTTCATAAAATTGTACATTATTATTTGTTATCTAAATCATATTTGAAACATTTTCTGTATTATGTTAAATTAAATTAGAAAAGCTTTCGGTTACAAAATTTGAATAGTATTTTACTATTTTTATAGCTCTGTATACATTTTTAGACGAATTTGTTCCAGATTTAATATCTAACATTTCAGTAATACTGTATTCTGTAGCTTAATGAATACATTTTTAAAGCTTTTTTTAAGTTAATGAATCCGCAAATATATATGAACATTTATGCATACGGCACAGACATGAATAATGTATTATATTGTGAAGTAGAAAATTCTAAAATATTCTTAGCTATATATTTATAGAAATATATAATCAAGTTAGACATTTATTAAAGTTCCAAAAGCTAGTATAATAAATATCGTCAATGTTTTTTTCGAAATAAAACTGCTTTGGATTTGATGTATGTAAATTAATTACATCTAACTCAATTATCTTTGCCTGAAAACTAATCAGTTAAACTGTTAAATATACTACAGAAGATTAAATTATTTAATTAATATTAGAATTATTATTATAATTTTATACATTTCATGTAAGTAACTACTACTACTACTTCTTGAGCTCTCTTTCAAACTAACACCATCCTCATCTCTCCTCGGCCTCCTCCAGCGGTACCTCGACAAGCTGCGCCTCTCGGAACTCTGCAGTGTCGAAAGTTCTGCTGTCCCCCCAGGGGAGATGTTCAAGTGCTCGAGAACGGGACCACGACCCGAGCTTTCCTTCCAGCAGCATGTCTGCAACCTTGTCGATGTCATTTCAATCAACTACACGCAGCGTAAGTCTCTCCTCTTTTCTCGTCTCGTCTCTCGTTTCTTCAAGGTTTGGTTCTCTCTTTTACAATCCTATCAATTTATAAATGCTAATATATGTATGTATATATTTTCCCTTTCAGACGTTGATCCGTTGACTTTGACTCCTCGTAAATTATCAGGGCTAGGTGAGTGAAATACTTCGAATTATTTTCTGATATAGAATGAAACTTAAATAGTTTAATATACATAAAATGCAGCTAAAAGTCAGAATATTTTACCGTTTTAATTGAGGGAATAATGCATCTAATCATGATACAGGTACATAGTTATTTAAATAAATGCCTCTTTGCTGAGCGTCCAATTTGCGTCTTTCAAGGCGAAAGACGCATAATTATATTAGTTACCTACAATAAACCTTTTTACTAGTTATGGAAGTTGTTGAGTGTTCTAGAAACACAGGAAAAGCCTCTCACTCCCCATATATATACTCAGTAACATACTTCAGTTTTGTTGACGATATCTGGTTTTAGACTTCCTGCAATTTGTGGTTTAGTTTTTGAAATTATCGAAAGAATGTTTGTTGTTACCTCTCAGAAAGCGGAAACAAATGTCATCGTGAGATTTGGTTTCAAGATTTAGGAAGCAGTGCATGCTTAGTTCACTTTTTTGTAGTATTTATTGCTCTGAATTAAAATACTGGGATGCAGGAAGTGACGTTTTAGCTGCTGCCTTTATTTGAAGCATTGAAGATGTCGCATTTGATGAAATGTTTCTTAAAATTCAAAACATGAATATAATTATTCTTTTTCTATTCTTTTACTGACTTAAAAAACCTTCAATTACTAATTTCACGTATGTTGAAAAATCAAAAATATTATAATGAATTTGTCATTTAAAAATTATTTGCTGTAGAATAAATTTCACTTATAATATGGCACACTTACTTAACTTGAGTCATTCTCGCTTTCCAAGGTACGGGTCTCTCCTCAACCGTCAGTGACTCCCCTCTCCTCCCGGAAGTTGTCGCCGCTCGGCGCGTCCTCTTCACCGGCGCCACCGTCCTACTCGGCCTCTTCGCCTCGGTTGCCGTGCTCCATCTGTTGGGCGAGGTGTTGCTAAGGGCCATCCCCCTTCCGACACGTCCCCGCCTCATCACCAGCCTCCCACCACCGGGATTCGACCTTCACGGCCGCCTCCTCCTTCTCATGCGGCCCGGTGGGAGTAGTGGTGGACAGGCCATGGCATCGCCGGCGGTAGCAACTGGCATGGGTGGTAACCATCTGCGAACTTCGGCCACCGCTTCTCCCGGGTCGGTTGCCATGGTTTCTGGAACTGCTACCTCTGCCGCCGCTGCTGCCCATCATCATCAGCTTCGTTTACAGGCGGCTGCTACCGGCGGTGGAGGTTTGATGCCATCACCACAGTTGCTAGGCGGAGATGATTCAGCGCAGGAATCGCGTGTCTAAGGGTTGCTTTATACTTGGGTTCTCAGACAATTGAAAACGTTGTATACACAATTTTTATCGTTAATTGTCGAAACTTCTCAAACATGTTGAAGTGAGTATGGACGCTGATTGTAAATCACAAAGTATAAACAAACTTTAACTTCACCTACACGCTTCAGAATGAGCTAGCGAATAATTGCATAACAACGAAACGCACTCTGATTGGCTCCTTTTTTAACGGCCAATAGAAAGAAGTGAAGCTATATTAGTTGCCAAATTTAGAACAGCTTATCGATTATTACGTAATCACTCCGAGCTTATTTCCCTTGGTTGGTTGTTTTGTTCAGCTGAAAACATCAGTCTCATGATTTGTAATGGATTGTCTAATTAATTGATAACATAATTATAATCTTATTCACAGGTGCTCAGTCTGTTCGCTGTGACTAGCTGCAGGTATTTGATTTGTGCACGCAGGAGAAATACGTTTCTCTTCGCTTGTTTGAATCAAATGGTATATAGATATATGTACCTCAATAGTATATCTACATATTATATAGACAGTTATATTGATTGTAATCGTCAATAATATTACACTTCCTATTTAAGCCTCCGCCAATAAGCATTCCGGATATTATGAACCCCAAATTATTGATTCAACCACTTTACCTCACATCATTCTAATCCAATTTCTGCGAGTATATTATACCAACGCACCCTAGTCTCCAGCCAAGCCTCAGTGAATCATTTTTATCACTTTTTTAGAAGACGTGATTGGCACAAACCGCATGTATTTATGTATATATATATTTATTATGTGGATAGGTATTTTAATTGCTACCAAATGAATTCGAGCTGCTATAAACAAAGCTGAACACATTGTGTATATTTTGTGCTTGTTCGACCGCTTTTTTTATATTTCAATAAATTATACTGTATAGTTCATAAATTTAAATGATTACCACTGTAATTTTGCGGAGTTCTAAGCACCATGTTTGTCTTAATGAAAATCGTGAAATGTTATTCAAATTACCTATTTCAAGATGTAATTTGTTCCATAACGGTTGTATTTATAACTAGCCAATTGTAATATAGCCCGACTTGAGATATATTTACGATATATATATATGTAAATACTAGGAAAGCTAAGTGATATCTCTTTTAATTGATCGTGAATAGAAATAATAAATATAGAGGCGACCTGGCATGGAAATTTAACCGATAAAGTGATGACAAAATTAGTTGTTATTTAATAAGTTTTTGTTAAAACTATATTTCATTAAATATATTAATTAACTATATTGTTTTTTTTATCAGAACTTAAACTTTATAATGTTTCAAAAATATTGAAATAGAAGCACATTTATTAATTAAATATAGCCGACTGGTTAATCCATGTTGGTTATGTGATTTCACCTACTTTACGTTAACACTGGCATCTGATTGGTATTTCATTCGTGCTTTGTCGCCTTATATAATATTGATTTCACAACGATCAATAATTCTTGCATTGATTTTATACAAGCTACATTCATCTACCTCGTAAGAAATCGATAGGCAACAAACGAGCATTCTTTATCCGGCTTCCAAAATCGAATATTACCACCCCTCCCCTCTCTAGTGAAAGTATTCTTTTCCAAATATATTGAACTGAAACAGACATTTAACAACAGATTGAAATGCAAGCGATGGATATTGCTATGTGTTGTGCTGTCAATTATCCTGTACACATTATTTTTGTGACAAGTAACGCTGCTTTTACAATGAATATATTTGAGTACCTATAATATGTAAAGATTAACTATATCGATCCGTGCTCCGAATATTTTCTGTATTAGCGGTCGATACTAATCATTATGTGCCAAAGCTATTTGCTTCCATGTATTATTCATATGTATGTAATTGATATGTTGTTAGAAATATTCGTTTTCAATTGTTTATAATTTAAAATGTTGTTTACATTGTTATCTGTATATTTTAGAACACTTCTTTCTGATTCATATATTTAATTAGGCTTTACTTTTGAAACAGCCTATCTGCAAAGTAAAATTTTGAATTTTAGTTTTCGTGAAATATCTAATTTGAATATATCTATGACTTTGTAATAAATTCCTGTTGATGTCTGATGTAAATGTACTGTTACCTATATTGATATATAAATGTGTCTAAGTTACAGAAATACATCTATACATATAATATTTACTGCTATGATGACCAAAGTTTGTAAAACTGTAATAAAGCTGCACATACATACTAACAAAATCCCATCTACGACATTAATTACGTAATGGTGAAATTATGTTTTTAAGCATATTCTACTGAAAATTTAACAGATATTATTGACTATGAAATATGATTGTCTATTAATTAATTAGCACTTTCATACATTGTACAGTAAAACTGATTTATTCTGAGAGGAATTTAATTTAACATTCCAAATTACAGAAATGAGACAGATTAGAATTCACAAAAATATAAGATTATTTATTCTAATATATAATCTGAAAGTGTATTTATAATAAAGTTAAGTAATACTCTTGCTTGGTAACATGCTTTTGTTTAAATATTTTTGTCAAAATATGTTTCGGAAAATTAAGATTTTTAATTTTTGAGTTTATTTAAAAAAAATTCTATTTATCGGTTTAAAATATAACTTACTACTTTTTAAACATATAAGTAGTATAAATATTTTATAGTTATTTATATTTATAAACTATGTATGTCTTATATTTGTTACTTTTAATTTGTTTGTAAGCTCATTATAATTTTTGTCGGAATAATTTCTTAACATACTAATTTAATTCTAATAGTAATAATACAATCTGCTCTTTTGCAAAATAAAAACAGAGACATATATATATATATGTATGTATATGTATATTAATTAGTATACATAATTTCACATGCTAAGTATGTGACAAAGTGTACATTCATTATGTAAAATTCCTTCCGATACCTTTTCTATGATGTTCCCATTGGTTATATATATTTACTATGTATTTTATTAATAAACATCTCACATTTTACACACCAAATTGCTACATATGATTATACTGTATATTATGAATATTAATTCTATGCTTATTTAATATAAATACTATTTTTAAGAGAACTTAGATTGTCTTCTTTTATAATGAGGGGTACTATTAATTAATAACTAAGTGATATGCAGGTATTCAACGAATCATCAACATTACATTGAAAGCTATAAGGTTGAAACATAGAAATGTTTGGACATCTTTTAGATTAACTTAATTCCTCATTGATGGTATATTTGTAATATAATAGTTAGTTTTGGAAGATTAAATCTTGAACAATATAATTATATGTATACATTCTATTTTAGCGATAAATGCGTATCAATAAATAGTACAATCCTTCCTAGCTTATATAAACTTTATTTATTTATTTTAAATATACTTTTGAGATTAAAAGGGAGAATTGAGGTAAATATTTTTGAAAAATCGTTTTCAGTTTTGTGAAATTAAACCTTTTTGCGGATTTGTATTTGTATCGTAATTAATTAGTGGTCGTAGGCTCAAACTAATCAAAATACCAAACTAAACAACTGGTCTAGCAGTTAGCTAAAGAAGCTGATACCGCAGTCTGACGATTATTAATGATATAAGTAATGATGAATTAAAGTCAAGAATTAATGTTAAAAATTGGTGAATAAGTAGTATATAGCAGTAGTAGAGTCCTCCCTATTTATAAGGAGCATTTCGAAAAATATTAAATTGTTATTAAAATAATTAATGGAATTTTTCGCTCGCTTTATTTCACGATTTTAGTGATTCTAAAATTACACCTAATTAACTTGGTTGTATACCTTTTCGGCTAATAGGTAGTAATTAGAATAAATATAATGAATTAAAATCTGGTTTCAAATTCTTTCCATTGAGTTATTATGGCGTTAATTATAATCTTAAGGAAACATCATTTTCCCAGTCTGTGGTTGCTTGCGTATAATTATGCATAGTTGTAATTTGATCAAGTTTATTTGCCATTTACTTGGCTTGTGTGTATTCAAATGCACATTTGCAAACATACACACTTCCTTATACTTACTTAAATTCACGGGAAAGTAGATAAAAACTATAGACGAGCATGAATCAGTCGTATTGATTAGCTTCACTGCCTGTGAGACCGTCGGACTGAATTAGCAGATGTTCGACAATTGAAGTCGGGCTGTAATCATGGGCCATCTGTATATAATACTTATTTCAATAAAGAAAACTGTTATAAGACGTTTAATAACAAACATGTTCAATCGTTTACCATGTCTTTTAAATATGGTATACTTGAACTAAAATAATAAGTAATGCGTGAAAAGAATAATTGTTTAATCGAATTTTGAATTTTGAAAGTATACTGAGCTATTTAATTACACACGCTTTAAATTCGAGAATTTTATATAACACATATAAAATCCAAATTAAGACATTTACATTGCTAAAATGGCATTATAAACATTTGGTATTTTCCTCCGATATCAGACGATTTAATATACCATGTTTCTGCAATTAATAGCCGAGTTCAGTCTCTTTTTGTTGTCTACTATTATAAATCGCTGTCTCTCAATCTCTTCATTCAAGTGAAAAATTGCTACCTCATTATCGATTTTAATGACACATACCTAAACACAACCACAGCGTTCTGTCATTCACAAAAATTTGGGTAGATATTTTATTAAACACTTCTACAATAAAAGAATTAAAAAAATGACTACATATATATAACATGTGAATTCTGTTCCGAAATAATAATAATAGCCGGGATTTAGCCCGCACTTTTGAAATAATAGTCAGGGGCTATTAATTGCGGAAACACGGTTTTTGATTCAAGGCGTGGCAATACTTATGAATATTACCTAAGAATAATAAAATGGAACGATATGTGAAATCGATTTATGTTATTGTACTAACAAAGTAGCAAATATATACAACTTAAACTGTTTTGCTAATTGATTGGCTAACAAACACAACAATGGTCGAGAGTAGTTTAGTATTAAATTCCCTTAATCTGAAATAGGGCCATACAAGATCTTGAAGGCATTGTTGGTATCTTCGGAGAAAAAAAAATTATTGAATGCAAAGCAAAACTCCCTCCAGTCAATTACGCCGTCCATATTGGTGTCCATGAGGTCAAAGACCATCTCCGCAGGCGCAGTAGTATCTGGAAATCCATTCATGAAATAGACAAGAAATTCATCCTGAAACGAAAAGAGTTATTTTATTGTTGATGGCAAGATCATCCTATGCATTGTTACTTATTTTGCTTTGGTCATTACATAATATATAATAGAGACTATCCGTTCTATATTATACTATATAAATAGGTATCTTCTGAGCCGCTTATATTCATAATATAAAGGGTAAATTGTATTCACGCATTGCGTGTTGTATTTCTTAATTAATTAGTCGGTTTAGGGGATCGCCTTTATTAATCAATCGATAATTAGCTCAATGCTACGCCGCAAATGAGTTTGTTCAAGCCAGGAGTATCTACCGGGGTTCGAACTTGTTATGCCTATACGGCAGAAGTCCAATCCCCTTTGATACCACCCTCTTCAAGCATGGCGAGAGTACCGCCCGTACCCCAGTACCGTCCTGCATGTGACCATCAAGACTATTTTCCAATTCACAAACGGGCACGTTCATCATTACATTAAATCATATAGGGAACTGATGGCTTTATTAGCTGAGAAAACTTGTTATCTAGAAAAAGTAAACTTGCACTACTTACTAATGCATAAATAGGACAATCTATGAACATTCTAAGTAATTATTATACTTTACCTGAATTAATCTGCAAATTCGAGCGCATTCGAGCACACCTGTTGCCAGGTCCATGCACAGAGCAATTTGAAACATTTTTATGTAAAATGAAATATCGAACTATATATAATATATGTAGTAAAAAGCGTTGTGGCGCCGGCTCTATTTCGTTTACATATATGTTCTTATATAATATTACAATTTATATTCTAAGAATTTTACAATTTTGAATCAATAATGCAAATTGTACATTAGATGTACAAGGCCGAGGAATACTCTGCAATTCATAAATTAAAAAAAGGTGATCGAAACAAACTCTTAATTGGCAACGATTTGAAAAGTTCCTGTATTAAATAGTTTGTATAATATGTACATTTATTTGATAAGATCTGCAAATTATATTTAACATCATAACATTTATAAATGGACTATACGCATGGTATGTCATTATTATAACTAAAAAATATAATAATATATACTTTTATATACGTAACTGCAACCAACTAAAGTAATATGTAGGTCTAAATGTTTATTAGATGTTTATTATAATTGTGTAAATATTGGAGTCACGGTATAAGTAAGTAAGCAGTTATACCCTATAAGTTATAAGCAGCCGTATCCTTCTATTACCTCGTGCTATTGTTCCAACTTTTGCATGTGTTTATGATGCGGTGGTGTGGTAGTGGAAAATACGCTGGCTGGGAACGAGAGAATAAAGGCCTATGCACACTAAACGCGGCGCGGCGCGGCGCGTCGACAATGCAATCTACACCG